>JAUZSU010162953.1:0-13697 GCA_034780255.1 Parotocinclus maculicauda | reverse complement strand
TCGAGTCTTAAGTTAGTAGTGTGTGTATATGAGTCGGGTCTTAAGTTAGTAGTGTGTGTATGAGTCTAGTCTTAAGTTAGTAGTGTGTGTATGAGTCTAGTCTTAAGTAAGTAGTGTGTGTATGAGTCGAGTCTTAAGTTAGTAGTGTGTGTATGAGTCAAGTCTTAAGTTAGTAGTGTGTGTATGAGTCTAGTCTTAAGTTAGTAGTGTGTGTATATGAGTCGGGTCTTAGGTCAGTAGTGTGTGTATGAGTCTAGTCTTAAGTTAGTAGTGTGTGTATATGAGTCTAGTCTTAAGTCAGTAGTGTGTGTATATGAGTCGAGTCTTAAGTTAGTAGTGTGTGTATGAGTCGAGTCTTAAGTAAGTAGTGTGTGTATGAGTCGAGTCTTAAGTCAGTAGTGTGTGTATATGAGTCGAGTCTTAAGTCAGTAGTGTGTGTATATGAGTCGAGTCTTAAGTTAGTAGTGTGTGTATATGAGTCGGGTCTTAAGTTAGTAGTGTGTGTATGAGTCTAGTCTTAAGTCAGTAGTGAGTGTATATGAGTCGGGTCTTAAGTTAGTAGTGTGTGTATATGAGTCGGGTCTTAAGTTAGTAGTGTGTGTATATGAGTCGGGTCTTAAGTCAGTAGTGTGTGTATATGAGTCGGGTCTTAGGTCAGTAGTGTTTGTATGAGTCTAGTCTTAAGTCAGTAGTGTGTGTGTCAAGACTTCAGTCTGTATTGTCCCAGTCTTAGTCGAGTCTAGAGACTCTAGCTTGTCCAAGTCGACCTCAGATGACCAGCCAGAGGCGACAGTGGAAAGGAAAAAGACCCTTTAAGGAAGAAAGCTTGGGAGGAGCCATTCAATGTGGATTAAGTTTCATATTAAGGCAGTTTTACACTCCGCTTGGTACTGAACTAAACCTTCTCACCGTGAGAAGAATCTAATCTTTGCCGACGCTCTCTAATCTTAGAGTTTCGAGGCAGGGGTGCGTGTTCATTTAAGACACTTAACTGCGGAATTCCTGTGCTTCGTTTCTCTTTAATCACAATCTAAGTAAATATTTTAATTGCTTTGCTCTTGTGTTTCCTGTGCTGCTTATTTCAGCTTGTTTTTGTTTTTGTTGCATGCAGCCATGCTGTAATACTCACAGAATTCACTGTATTTCTATAAATTGATTTATAAAAGGGATGTGTGAAGCGCTGTACACCTGTGCATGTCAATGGAGTGTTTTATGAACTCTGATGCCACTTGCTTAATCTTTGCACGTTCACATCTGCAGGATTCGCATTTAATTCCAGAACTATGAAGCTAATGAACAGAAACCGAGGTTTTGTGCTCCGTTCCCAGTCTCCCTGTGATGAATGAACTGATCCACATATCTCTCTCTGTTCTCTCCACAGCGTTCGATCACCAGGGCTTCCTGCTGTCGCTGGATGGAAAGCTGTAAGTCACATCACACGTTATATTACAATCGTACACCCATCAGCCGGAACGTTACGTTAAAACACAGCCCCGTTTTCCATACAGCTGCACTTTGTAGTTCATTATTTATGTGTTTCTGCCCTCAGACAACAGTGCTGCTGGAGTTTTTAAACACGTTGCCCACTCACTGTCCAATCTGTTAGGCCGATTCTGAGTTTGAAATGACTTTTGCTCTGTAATCAGTGTTCATTTTGACAGCAAATTCTTATTTAGTTTGTTTTAATTTAGTTGTCAATTATAATAAAATTGTCGTCGACTAAATCTACAGTAGATTCGGTTGAATAAAATGTTAACTGTAAAAGTTGCAATACGTAAATGCTTTATTGAACATTTATTTCGAATTGCTTGAGTTATATCATAAACTTAGACCTAGGGGTGTAACGATTCACTTTGCTAACAATTCGATTCACGATACTCAACGATAAATATTATTGATTTTACATTTGGCAAAAGATGTGAATGCAGATGTGGTTTGAAATTAGTTTGTTTGTTTTGTCTGTTTACCGAAAATAGTCACCCCACACTGTTTACAATGAGTCTCGTTCCCTTTTGCATCAAATTTAAAATGTGTCCATACAGTGACTCTTCTGCATCTCTCGGATGTTAAAATTGTACAGTATTGTAAAGTGGGGTGCCGTATTACCGTCCCAGATATATTACCTTTCCACATATAATAAAGTTACGATTGGTTTGCTTCCTAACTTGTCCCTTCCACAATCTAAATTAGATCTGATCGGATGTCGTCTCTGTCAGATGTTTTTTTTCTTGCTTTTATTAACTTTCTTCCCAGTTTTTGTTGTTTGCCATTTGTTCAAATTGAATCCGTAAAATTGTCCCGTTTTCGTTTGTGAATGAAAATTATGGCGGAAATCAATCATAAGCTAAATGAACACTCTTTGTAACATCGTGCATCTTCAAGTCACCATTTATGACCATTTATGAGGGGTGCACAAGGTCAGCAACAATACTCAATAAACTTAAAAATATCGATAAACCAATGAATATCAATACTGAACATTCTGAAACAGTACAATATTCTTTTCCTACAGTGTCATTCTAAACAAATATTTATACATATCAAAAAGGTTGGAACTAATAACTCCTTATAAAATTAGTTAGTAAATAAGAGTTTAAACTATATAAACTATACAAGACAATCTTCAAAACAGCTTAGTTTAAATTTGCTAATGATTCATAAAGCCAAACTCTTATTTTGTACCATTAAAAGGGAGCACGCACCTGATATTACATCACATCTCTAATTACATCAGCTATCTGGGTTCCTGATATGGGTCTGTGGTTTTACCAAATCGAATTTGATCAGATCCCGTTTCATGCGCACGCTCCTTTTTGGATGATGTGGCCAGCTCGCTGATGTCATGCCCATTTTATTCTTGTCCTGAGGCTAGTATTTGATCCACCTACGCCAGCGTGCTGCTCTACAGCCTTCTTTAATCATTTTAAATTGGCAGACGGTGCGGCGTAATCCACGGCGCTCTCCAGAGAAACTCCAGCGCGCTTCTTCTTATTAACGGACTGAACGCTTGATTTAGCCCTGCGTAATGTTTTCCTCGGACAGATTACTCACCGTGGTCTGCCATAACTTGAGACCTTTCGGTCCTCATACTGAGTCACCCCAGTGCCAAATGAAACAGGTGGAATTCCACGTTTGTCCTACGAAAGAGCATAGTCTTATGAAGTCCAATGAATCCTATCCTAGTCCTGGGGAAGACTCCCCACGATGCCCTGTGGGAACATTCTGGTTTAAAAAAAGGAAACATACAATTTGGCGTGAAAAAAGGTTTGGGCCCTTTTTTATTTTTATTTATTTATTTATTTTTTAGACATGCACTAATCCACTGATCATTTCAGTGTTGCACTAAAATGTGCAGTAACGGGACGGTCAGGTGGTCTAATTCGCTCGCCCACCAACATGGTGACTCGAGTCCAAGTGCTGGTGGTGGTTAGGACCTGATCTGGCGCTGCACAAGCGCAGTTGGTCGTGGCTGTTCCCTTATCCAAAGAGACTTATTATTGATACAGTCTTAATTTAATACAGTCTTAATTCAAGCAACAGTGGGTTAAGGGTGTTGCTCAAGAACCCAACAGTGGCAGTTTGGCAGAGGTGAGATTTGAACCATGGACCTTTAGTTCCATAGTACAGTACCTTAACAGCTAGGAAAACCACAAGATCATCTCCCCAGCATCTGGTAAGATGGTGAAGGCACTGGAGGAGATTGCAGATGGGTATGTGAAACAATCCATGAGTTGTTTGTAGGTCGCTGTCCTGTGTCCCTCCTCTCTTGTCAAGCCCTTCGTATGAGGAGTAGTATGACCTGTTTTTTTCCTGCCAAAGCATGTTAACTTAATCACTGAAAACAATAAGCTATGGGAGATAAATGATACCCTCCCTCCCAACAGAGCAGAGCACTTTAATATATCGGGTGCAGGAGCTTCTCGCCGGGGCAGGTATCGAGCTGTGGCCAGATCAGATTGAAGAGTATTTGTGTATATTTGTGTAATTTACGTGAGCAGTGTAATTCCAAAGGTCTCACTTTTTAAAGGTGTTTATTTTTGGGCCGTGACTTGGTTTCTGCCCTGGCGAGAAGCGCCTGGTTTTGCCAGATCCCGTTACAAATGAGAAAATATGAAATACTGTAGTAACATATACAGTCGATTCCGGTTAATAGGACCACCGGTTAATGGGACCAGCCGCCAATTCGGACCAAATTCTAAAGTACCGAAACAAATCCTATTATATACGTGTAATGTTATTTCGCTTATTTGAACCAAAATTCCACTTAATCGGACCAAAGAACGTGTACATTATGTAATATCCATGTAGAAACTTTTCGTCTCTGGCATCACTACCCGAAAACTCCCGAGTTTCTCCCCAGCCCTCTACTGCCATCTACAGGTATTTGCCTAACATTTCCATTTACTACAAAAAAAAGGCACAAGTCGCCACTTAGCCACAGCTAAAGCGCGTCAGATCACACTGGATAAGTTCTTCAAACGTTGACTGGAATTTAGTAAGAACTTGTTTTTTACAAGTCAAAGAAAGTCCTATACTCCAAATTTAATTGGTGAAAATGCACTATATAAAAGGCTGAAAATGCTGAGCGTTCCCTGATCTTGAAGGTGCACATCCTGCATTCCCAGCCCTTGCAATGTCTCTGAAACACCATTTATGAATACGAATGCAGTTTGCAACCTGGCATTCATCGTGTCCTGATCAGGCCCCACCGTCAACAACATACTTCAGGAGGCATGAAGTGACCATCACATTCTCCAGACCTGAATCCAGAAGATTTGAACATTCTTGGGATGTACTGGGAAGACGTCTGGCAAACCGTCAAATGCCTCCTACAACATGTCTTGAGCTAGACGTTGCCCTGGAATAAGAGTGGTGTATGATCCCTCAAAAACTGCTGGATAATCTGATCCTGTCCATGCTCTATCAGTGTGTTTTGGCCCTCTTGGGTGACCATACGCCCTACTGAACACAATATGGGGGCGCTCTGGTCCAGTTTAACATGCTTCTGTTCACCCCAATTAATATATCACTTACTACTCAATCACCATATTGGAGTTTAAATCTCATTTTCACAATCGAACAACTTTCTTTGACTTTTCTTTTGCTCTGATGATTATGATTAATAAAATCAAATGCTTCTTTTTTGTTTATTTCATTTAGATTTTTTTTAACTGAATGTTCATTTTGAAATATCCCCTAATTTTTGTGAGCAGTGTATTTACCCCAAAATTGCTGACTGTTCCTTCTAACTTGAATTGCTTTAGTGCTCAGGTAGGCATGTCTCGATTTAAAGCCGAAAATCTATTGTGAAGTTCAGCATATCTAGTATGCTGCTCACAAAAATTTGGGCATATTTCTAAAAAATACAACAACGGAGACCCTGGACTGTTGAGCAACTGAAGTTGTACAATGAAATATCCCTTAATTGAATATTCCCAATTTTTTTTGTGGCCAGTGTAGTTTAAGGGACTACATGTCAAAACATTTTTAAATGTGTTCCATTTTACTGAAAGCTGCATTTGTCAAGTTTGTAGCCTAGTATCAGCCTCTGCCTGTGTGGAGTTTGCATGACCTCCCAGTGCCATTGTGGGTTTTCTCTGGGCACTCCTCTTAATTACCCAAGTACAGGTTAATTGGTCATTCTAAACTGTGCCAGTGTGAGTGTGTTTGACTAGTATTGTTTGTTATGACCTTGCTGTTGTTGCAAATGGGCATAAACGCTGGTGTTTTTGACCTTCTATAAAGTGATATGATTTGGAGCAGCATCATGTGTGCATCACTGCCGGTAAGAGCAGGTACAGGAATTAATTACTGTGGCATCACTCTGGAAGGACAGTGATTTTTGACAGAGACTTGCTCAGTAACATAATGGTAAATACATGTTTATGGCTTAGAGATGATAGCAATGTAATTAAATGTAAAATATCTGTCAGCGTATTTTAACTGGAAAAAAAATTGGATGACCAATGGCTGAGTGAAGCATAAATGCATTTATTATCAGTATAGTTTTCTATAGGCACTTGGGTGGCATGACCTGGTCATCCATTTCACAGAGAATCCCGTGTCGATCCAACAGTGACCAAGCTGATCAGCTGATAGAGGTGCAGTTGAAGTAAAAGTAAAGGTGATTGGTTGGAAAAGGGTTTTTTTTTTTTAGTTTTCTAATTTAAAATATATTTATGTTCATGATTGTACCATAATGCTGTTTTGTAATAATGCTTTATGTACTGTACATCATCCTGTTCTGTGTCTTTGATTATGAGATGACGTGGATCATGATTATCATGAATTTCTGTATTCACACCACCACGCTTTCTCTCACTGAACAACTTTGGTATCTTCGTTTGCGGGACTAGAATCTATCATAATTATGTACTGGACAGCAGACACTTGGGAAATCAACCAGTGTCTCCGTTGGGAGGCGTTGGCACGGAAAAACAAGAAACATATGGACATCTGTGAATATACTTCTTACTTCATGATCAGCAGAAACTATTAGTTTTTTCAGCTGCTTTCAGCAGGAGCTGAGCATTTGGGAGTTTTTGCTAAATACATTTTAAAAAGATGTAAAGAGGACCGGAGTGTTGGTTGCTCACCCCAGTAGAGATTCTTGTTAAATACTGGTTCTCACACTAGTCCAGTAATTAAGGTCCCCTTTAATGGGCATTTATGATTTCTAATAATAATGATGACTGATAAATGCTAACACTGGTATGAAGATGTAAAGCTATATTGCTATTTGAGACTTAAGACACATGATGTATTTGTAGCAGTTTTTCCCTTCAATAAAACCACTCACTGCCCCATCCCGTGTTACCATCCTCTCTTACTTGATGATTTAATTTTAACTCATAGAGACTACATGCTGTAATGACAAACTTTGTCATTCCTAATTCACAGAACGAAATTTTGTTGCAGAATTTGACTAAAAATGCATGAAACGAACAACACCATGGGGGGGGGAAACGAGAATAGAATTTACAGTGTAAATCTGAAATATACACAGTGAGAATTTATATTAAAGTGCAATAGTAAAAAGGCCTAGCAGTTACACTACTGGAATGTGGGTTCAGGGTTTAAATCCCATCTCTGCCAAGCTGCTGCTGTTGGTTCCTTGTGCAAGGCCCTTAACCCACAATTGCTGCGATTGTAAGATTCATCAGTTGTAAGTTGCTCTGGTTAACAGTGTCTGCTGAATGATGTAAATGTACTAAATCATCATCAGTTTATCAGTCATCAGTTGTTTCAGTGGCAGGTAAATGATCCCTTAATACAGCCTTTCTCCCTCAGATACGCCGAACTTGAGTAGCATGATATATTGCTTGCGATTAATCTTATATAAACATAGGATTTATCTACAATACCTAAGGTACTAATAATGATGAAGCTTCCACATGTTTCTGTGAGGGGACAATTGGGGAGCACATGCACAGAGCAGCTTAATTAATACTTCTGAATACACTTCTGGCACTCCAGAGGTTTTTTTTCTGTAGAGAATGAGGGGCCCTGCCTCCCAGATGGGGGCAACAGTAGATTGGACACAATTGCTGGTTGCCTGGGGAATAACTGGCTTTAGAGGAGCTGAAGCTGGAAGCCGATAAAGCCTACTGAGAAAACACAACCTCCTAGGAGATTTTAGCTTGCTCAGAACCACGCAGACACTCCTAAGCTTGCATGCCAGTATACTAGTCCTGAACGCATACTCTAGCAGCTGCAGGTGCTGGGTGAACTGAGTTACGGCTCCACAAGAGGCAGAGAATTTGTCTAACAAACAGACATTAATTTGTAAATGAGAAGTGTAGCTGTGATATACACCATGCTGGACGTAAACTGTATGTGTGCTGGCTGGCAAAGAAGTGCCAGGTCACAGACAGTCTAGTACATTATGTTAATTGTCACAGCATTCCAATTTAGACAGACCTAAATATCGCTAATAACCAAGAAAATAATGTGTGTAGCTCAAACGGAAACTGGATTTGCAGTTTTTACAGTCATCATCTGGTAGCAGTTGCTCAGATTTGGAACCTGCAGGACAATTTAGTAGCATTTTCTTTGCATGGTACTCCACGCTAGCAGCACTGAGGTACAGACTGAGAATGCTTAAATGAACAGAAAGTAAACTAGAAGTTTAACTCTTAAGTGTAGCTGGTTTCTGATCCTGGATGTGAAGTGGAAGATGCACATGGTGTTTTGTACTAACATACAACTTTAAACATTTAATAGAACTTTTAACAATATTTAAACACAATGTACTGCTGACATGTTAATTTCACCATATACAGTGGTGATTTTGCAGGTTTTCCCACCTACAAATATTGTAATTTTTATTGTATCTTAAAAAATTATCCAGAAAATCACATTGTATGATTTCTAAATAATTAATTTGCATTTTAGTGCATGAAATAAGTATTTGATATGATAGGTAAACAGAACTTAATATTTGGTACAGAAACCTTTGTTTGCAGTTACAGAGGTCAGACGTTTCCTGTAGTTCTTGACCACGTTTGCACACACTGCTGCAGGGATTTTGGTCCACTCCTCCATACAGATCTTCTCCAGATCTTTCAGCTTTCAGGGCTGTCGCTGGGCAACATTAAGTTTCAGCTTCCTCCAAACATTTTCTCAGGTCTGAACCCTGGTTAAGCCACTTCAGGACCTTAAAATGCTTCTTACAGAGCCACTCACTTTCGGGTCATTGTTATGCTGGAAGACCCAGCCATGACCCATCTTCCTACTAAAGGAAGTCCAAAATATTACGATACATGACCCCATCCATTCTCCCTTCAATACGATGCAGTCGTCCTGTCCCCTTTGCAGAAAAGCAACCCCAAAGTATGATGTTTCCACCCCATGCTTTACGGTTGGGACGGTGTTCTTGGGGTTGAACTCTTCTTCCTCCAAACACGGTGACTGGAGTTCATACCTAAAAGCTCTATTTTTTATCTGGCCACATGACCTTCTCCCATGCCTCCTCTGGATAATCCAGATGGTTATTGGTGAACTTTAAACGGGCCTGCACATTTACAGGGAATGAGCAGGGGGACCTTGTGTGCCCTGCAGGATTTAAATCATTGATGGCGTAGTGTGTTACTAACGGTCATCTTTGAGACTGTGGTCCCAGCCCTCTTCAGGTCATTGACCATTTTCATCAAGTGTAGTTCTGGGTTGATTCCTGACTCAAAATTATCCTTACCTCACGAAGTGAGATCTTGCATGGACCGAGGAAGATTGACAGTCTTCCTGTGTTTTCTCTATTTTCTAAAAAGTTGTTGCCTTCTCTCTTTGGCATGGTAGGGAGGTGGAGTGTGATTGACTGAGTGTGTGGACAGGTGTCTTTTAAATAGGTTCAAACAAGTGCAATTAATACAGGTAATGAGTGCAGAATAGAAGGGCTTCTAAAATAACAGGTGTGTGAGAGCCAGAATTCATGCTGGTTGCTAGGTGATTAAATACTTATTTCATGCAAAAAAAAGTAAATTAAATATTAAAAATCATACAATACACCTGATTTTTTAAATTCTGTCTTGCATAGTTGAAAATGTCTTTGAGTGCATCGTAGAGACATGTCCAACCTGTGGTCTATTTTTACATACCTTTATATAACTGCATGTCAAGATGCATTTTTTGTCAATAAGCATATTAAGAAACACCACTAGTAATGAAGGTTTACCTTTAGTACAGTTTCTAGAGGGTTCCCAGAGTCTGGTCGAACTACCAGAGGAGCATCTGCACTTCGTTTTTCCACCAGCTCCCTCAAATCCTCACCCCAGATCTTCTCACAGGCATTGTAGATGTCATAGCTGTCACTGACTATGGACACAGGCACTGAAGGGAACTGCTTTACAATATGCTCAAAGGCATCTTTCTCGTGGTCTTTACCCCATGCAGTGATTGTGCTTTGGGTAGTGAAAATTAAGATAGGTTAGATTAGTGGTTTGATGGCTCCAACAACAATGTGCTGGTAAATCGTGGCAAAAAATAATACAATAAAATGGCATTTATGCAAAACTTTTTAACTCTAAAGTTCATACAGGAGCAAACATCAGCTCTGCACAGTGATCCAAGGTAGGCAACACGTAATCTTTACCAGTGTTTCTTAATCCTGGTCCTGGAGCCCTACTGCTCTGCATGTTTTCACAACCTAAGGAACCACAACCTAAGGCAGCACAATACAGACGGTGCTAGTTTGTTTAACTTTGAATAAAATACGACTATAGCAGATAATATAATATAATATAAAATAATATAATATAATATAATTGTTAAGGTATGTGTTAGGACCCAAGTATGTGGGGACCAAAAAATCCCATGACGTATAATAGTAATGGGGAAATAATATAGAAAAATTAAAAGGGGGGAAAAGGGCGGAGCAAAAGGTTCCTGAACACAAGAAAAACTAAAAGGAAAAAAAGGTGTGCCGCTGTGTTGCGTCCTGAGTAGGGGCAACACGTGAACTGATCGCGAAAGGTGCTGAAGCGCCAAAACGGGGCAAATGTGCAGAGAGCATGAGAGCACGTCTCCCAAATCGTGAGGCGCGGAGGTATTACGAAATGCCAGAGGGTGAGCATGCGCCCAGGCGCGCGTGTAGCACGAGCATGAATAAGTCGCAGGAGAGTGGAGCCAGGGCGCATCTTAATGGGAGAGCGCAGCCGGCGGGAGTGAGACTCAGTAGGGACCAAGGACGGAGAGAGCGAGCTCAAGCGTGCAAGGAGCGCACGAGTACGGAATGAAAACCCTCAATGAGTCCCTAAAATACTGGCTATCTCAGGGGTTACCCCCCATACACGTCCGTCGGCACTATAAGCCCCGGGACATTACCAACTGACCATAAACAACCCGCACTTAAGGGGGCACGGGGGCACCAATATAATATAACTCGTTACCTATTTAAAAGACACCTGTCCACACACTCAGTCAATCACACTCCACCTCCCTACCAAACTATATTATATTATATTATATTAATAGAGTTACCCGCCGGTTTATATCTAGTGTTTAATTTGCGACCTGATGACGAACACCTGATGCCCCCGTGCCCCCTTAAGTATTATATATGATATAATATAATATAATATGATATAATAATACTGTATATGCAGTTCTACTCCATCTTTATCCATACTTTGTCAGTCCCCTTTACTCTGTATTCTAATTGTTAGAACTCCCACATCGTTTCGTTTTTCATCAGTGTTCACCTGATGCTGGTGGATTACACTGATTAAACCATATTTTTTTTTACTATTTTCAGTCCAGCAGTACTGGGAGCATTGCTGGAGAACAGAGAAAAGAGGAACAAACAAAATATGTAGAAAAATGGACTACAGACTATAACTGTTGAACTGCAAAGTGCTTATATATGGTAACATGGACAATGAGTAAAGAAGCAATAAGGTGTATAAACAACTGTGGGGAACTGTTCAAACAGGCATGCCCTTAAGATGAACTGGCAATAGTGGCCATGTTAATTAAAAGCCTACCTATGTTCTGATGCAGGTACAGAAAATCCAGGCACTGGGTCTCTGGTTCCATAGTGTTTCTTAATTACTCCAATTCCAGCCACTGTGTCCGTTCCTTTGAAGTTTACCAAGTGTGCAGAGGCACCAATACCTGCAGTCTAAAACAGTGATCTGGTAAAAGAAAATACCTACAACAGACTGTATTGCTTAGAATGTAGTCAGACACCCTCACACTACCCTTACACACCTTGCTTCCTCCACATTTTGTTTTTCACATCCTGTCTCCTAATACATATTTGTGTATTAAAAGGATCCTGTAACCACCAAAATCCTTTCTTCACATAACACCTCTTTGACCAGCATCCTCTGTCTATCACACCTCTCCCATTTTTGCTCACCAGGCCTCTTCTTTTATATCCCCCTGTCATCCCTACTTAACTCCCTCCTCTTAACCACAATCAAACCTAGGGTACATAAAGCTAGCAGACTACTGTATATCTATTATTTAGACGGGGCCAACGCAGCTGTACCCATCCTCTGTATGTGTAAATCCTGACTCCTGAAAAGCTGATTTTTTTAACATTGGTCATGCAGACAAGTCAGATTGCAACTGTATTTCAGTTACATTTTCTTATGCTATTTACAAAGGCTATTGTTTGATCAAAAAAAGATGTAATTAACTCACCTGTGCAGAATGCAGCAGCTAGAATACTAACTAGAACTAGAAAATATGATCATATTAGTTCTGTTCTGTTGTCTCTACACTGGTTACCAGTAAAATTTCAGATTCAGGCATTCACCAAAAGTCTAGTAAATATTCTTCTTTACGCAAGCTTTTGATTAGATTTAGAGTGAAATGTATGGCTCGGGTTGGCTCTCGCCTTTTTGCTGGTTTTCCTCTTTTTAGCTTTGCTGCTATAGTTAATGCTGCCATCAGTGATTGTTAACAGACTTTGTTCTCCTAACCAATAAGTAACTACACTTTCTCTGCAAGGTGATATTCCAGTACCAGCTCTAGCACCACACACTTAGATGTTCGGCCACCTCAGCATCACTCTTCTGGTCTTCATTAACAATAACCAGTCCCACCATACCCGGGGTCACACCAGAGTGCAGTAACTCCATCCATTATTCAGTTTTTAGGAGAACTCAATATCTCAAATCATTTTACATTATTTAATTTAATTGTTACTATCTGCTTATGTTACTATTAATACAAACTTAACTATTTCAGTTAACATCTAGGCCACCCAAGATGAATGGTCCTCCCAATGTTTTTTCCTTTTATATTCAGGGTGTTTTTTTTTTCCACTGTCACCCAAGGCTTGCTCTATTTGAAATTGGCCTTTTAAGATAATCTAATATCATGTAAAGCTGCTTTGAGACAATGCACCATTGTAAAAAGCGCTATATAACTAAATTTACTTGACTAAAAATTGACTCACCTCTTGTGATGAAACTCCCCTGTAACCAAAGTCATGTAGCTTGTACTCCAGTCCAACCAAGGTTCCTGATGTTTCCATTAGATACTTGGCCAGGATTTTCTTCTGCTCACGTGAGTTAGTGGCAACCGTGATGGGGTACCAAATCTGAACTAGGATAGTCTTTTAAAGCAAGGAAGAGTTGTACAATATGTATATTATTTTGTATTTAAACATAATACAAATGCTCATAATTGTAAAGTGACCTTTACTGAGACTCATTTAGCTCACTAAAGCGTTGTCTATTCCCTGAATCAAACATACAGGTAAAAGGACTAATTGTCTTATAAAAAAAAATTCAAAACAATGTGATCATAATAATAGCCCTTTATACAGTGGAGGAAATAATTATTTGATCCCTTGCTGATTTTGTGAGTTTGCCCACATACAAAGATATGAAAAATCTACAATTTTAAGGGTAGGTTTATTTTAACAGTGAGAGATAGAATATCTAAAAGAAAATCCAGATACATACATTGTATAAAATATATACATTTATTTGCATTTTGTAAAGAGAAATAAGTATTTGATCCCCTACCAAACATTAAGAGTTTTAGCTCCTACAGTTAAATGTTCCTAATCAACTCATTACCTTCATTAAAGACAGCTGTCTTAAGTTGTCACCTGTATAAGAGACACCTGTCCACAGACAGTTAATCAGTCAGACTCTAACCTTTCGAACATGGGCAAGACCAAAGAGCATGTCATAAGCATGTCAGAGACAAGATCATAGATCATAGCCCACAAGATTCCCCTTATC
>JAUZSU010162942.1:0-13698 GCA_034780255.1 Parotocinclus maculicauda | reverse complement strand
GATTAATTTAATACAATTTGGAATAAGGCTGTAACGTAACAAAATGTGGAAAAAATGAAGCGCTGTGAATACTTTCCAGATGCACTGTAGGGCGACTTTGAAGGAGGGGCTAAGTATTCATCATTCATAAGTAAAGGGTGGCTCGGTGGCTAGCACTGCCGCCTCACAGCAAGAAGGTCCTAGGGTGTACCAACCAGGGTCTGTTCTGTGTGGCGTCTGCATGTCCTCCCCGTGTTCGTGTGGGTTTACTCGGGGTTGTTGGGTTAATTGATTACGCTAAGCTGGATTGTTTTCGTTGAACTGTATATAGAAGTCCATTGTGTATAATACACTGCTCACAAAACTTGGATGAATACCTGTCTTTAAGAAAAACTGAAAAAGAAAAAATGTGTTCATGCTCTTAGTTTTGAGAGCCGAGTTGTACTTGTGGTGATGATTTTCTACAAGGGAATTTTGCACTCTGGTACCAAAATCTTCCTTAAACCCTCTCACTCAACAAAACTAAAATAGCGTCACACTTTGCTTCCTTTACATGAGCTTACCACCTACACTGTACATTGTGATTAGTATAGATAGACATGAATCAGTACCGCACTATGGATTTCCATTGGGATTGGAAAATAAATTCCCTGTTTCATTTCCAGTTTCTAGCCCCGTCTCAGGGTTCAGCGTGAACTTTTTTAAATGTCACTGTCCCAAACCACATTTCTACAGTCTCAACCAGATCTTTTTATTTCGTGATTTATTCTTAAACTATGTCTACATTCTCAAAATATACAAAATACATTGGCTTACCTGCTGCCAATGTTTGTAATGTTTGTAAGTCCATTGGCTACCAAGTTCCAGTCCATTTTTCATTTGAGGGTCTATCTCATATGGTTAGTCCTTGAGAGCCCTTTAAATTTGAACATCGTGATATGCTGTTGTGAAAAACTTGGTCAGTTTGAAATCAACTTCAGTGGTCGTGTGCACATGACTGGTGGTCCAAAGAAAGCGAGGCAGACCGAGAGACAGACCGAGAGACAGACCGAGAGACAGACCGAGAGACAGACCGAGAGACAGACCGAGAGACAGACCGAGAGACAGAGGAAAAAAGGGGGAGAGAGAGGGAGAGAAAAAGGGGGAGAGAGGGAGAGAAAAAGGGAGAGAGAGGGAGAGCGAGAGAAAAAGAGGAAAAGAGGATGAGCGAATGGATGAAACCATTTTTGCGCACCCCTGCAAGTCTTGTCCCAGGTATTCAGGCGAATGTTCTTGCTGAACCCCTCTTTTGGGGTGAGGGTTACAGTGTAACAAACTACACCTGGTTTATACACAGTGAGTTAAAAATCACAGGACACGTTGCGTGCTGTGTCAATGGTTCACAAAAGCTGCCAAAACCATCGTTGAGGTTTCTGTTGGTAACGGTCTTCGGACGAACCACTACATGGCTTGTCGTCCACAGTCTTGAAAATTGGCTATGAGGGATGTAACAGTGCTGTGTGAAGTCCAGTGCTGGTGTTCGTTCTGGGTGTCGTTTGTTGAAGTCTGTGGTTATGATATGGCAACTGCGTTTTGAACTTTGTGTTAATAACTTGTGAACCACAAGAGATTTTGCAAATCTGAGGCAATCGATATCTGAGACAATTCTAGTCTTCTTTGATATTCTACATAACCACCTTCCAATTGGGAAAAAAAAACTTACCCTTGGTCCAATATGGCAGTTTTCAAGATGTTCCAGACATGACCTAAAAGATAGACTCCCTCACCCATTAGTGGCTGGGGTATTCAGATATGTCATTTTACCTTTTATTTTTAAATAAAGGGTGTCCAGTTTGTCCCCTTTTGACTCACCCTGTGTATTAGGACAGGGAAATAAACAAACCTATTTGCAACATCAATTAGTATTTCACTAATTGGTTATGTGGTTAAATAAAGTTTGTTTGAGTAGTCGACTGCATGTGTCCATCACTAGTACCGGTAGGCTGTCTACCTGGCTAATTATGCTAACATGCTAGCTTCTTGTCTGTTTCCAGTCTATGTGCTTGGCTCAGTGCGTGTTCTCGTTTCGTTCCTGAACCTCCCATCTGTGGCTGTGTGTTATGTCTTTTGTCATGAATGAGAATAGTGACTACAATATCACCTGTGTGTCTTTGCTCTTTTAGGGCAGCTGGATGAGCTTGATGCCTGTTGCTGCTGTAACTGCTGCTGTGACAGCCTGTGCAGCCTATGTGCTCAGAAAGACCTTGCCTTGAGTACTTGAGTATCAGACATAACAGCCGCATGCACACTTTTCGGCACACTAGCCATTTTGCGCTCTTGGTTTAACAGGGAATAAGAGAGAATTAGTGCAAGTTACGCCCGTAATATTAAAGGGTTTAAGCGTTAGAGTAATTACATAGGGTGTCATATCCATATCACATCAGGACTTGCGAAGCTGAAGCCCTTTTTGAAAACAGTTTGTAGTTGTATAATTGTACTGTAAGTCAAATGAAATATTTACTGTAGTCTTTTGCCTTAATGAGTTCTTATTCTTACCAGTGTGTTAACCTGTTCACCAGTTTTATGAAATGCCTCTGCACCTAACACTGATATTCAATATATAGCTGTAGTGAAAGCAATAATGCATTTAAAACAGTTTAATTTTCTGTCTGTTAATAGTTCTGTTCTGATAGCAGTTTGTTTTTTGTTTGTGTAGTTGATATATCTGGCCTGATCCTGTTTGATTTAAATGCTGATGTCTATGCACTGTACATTAACGTTCTATGGCTTTAAAACAGTTCGGTATTAAAACCACTGCACTGCACTTAAAAGTAATAGCACTAACTCTTCTCAAATTATTGTAATTAGTTAATGCTTGGTACTTTGCTGAAATCGTACAGTTTCAACAATTTGTGCTACTTGCAATAATATTTAACTAATAAAGGTAGATTAAAGTTTGATCATTGGTCCTTGCTTTTGCTTATCTCTGTAAATGAATTGCATGATGGAACGTACAGTACTGTGAAAATGTCTTCGGCCATCATTAGATTAAATATTTAATTTAGTAATTGTGTAATGACCATATATACTGCTCACAAGATTAGGGGATATTTAAAAATGTAATATCCCATAATTTAAATATCTTAAAATTTTTTATATTTTTGTGAGCAGTGTACTAGTATTTCGCAGTCTTTGTATTAGAATTAAATTGGAAGATTCAGGAAATTTCTATTCCATATGAAAAAGAAACAACTTCTTTAGGCTGTACACTGGTCACAGAAATTAGGAGATATTTTATTACGGGATATCTTGTTTTGAATTTTTTTTTCACCCTACACTTGCGCAAAAGCAGCATCTGGAAGGTTACAAGTTGATCCTTTTACAGTCTGAATAAGCTTGATCAGATATGCTAAACCTTACAAAGAGGAAAAGAGTATTATGGAGTATCGAATCCAAGTTTCATATTTTTGGGTCCAGTCTTACACAAATATATATGGTCATTATAACAATTTTAAGACTTTTGCACAGTACTGCAGTTCAGTTCAGAATTACACCCACCTTGCCAAGTCTAAACTCTATTTATTTATTCTAACTCATTTCTGTGCTTTTTGTTTTAGGGGGTTATGGAAGTGTAAAAAAAATACCAATTGCTTTTCCACACAGAAACTTTGTCAGATGGGATTTTTCATTGTATTCTAAATCATGCCAATAGGAATGTGCTTTTGGATGTGGTGGCTCAGCAGTTATGGTATTCAATTGTTGACCCAAGCACTGCCATGCTGCCACAAATATGCTATTAGGCAGTTAACCCTTAACCCTCAGTTACTTGGATTTTATATTGCATTAGTGTGTCACTAGCGTATCAATCTAAATAAGGGTTTCTGCCAAATTCTGTAAATACAAACGTAAAAGCTGATGTACAACCCTGTGCAAGGTATGAGAGAGACCCTGGGCAAGTGAAATTGTTCCTGCCCTGTGCCACCAACTAGGCACCAGATTTCCTGTGGCCCTGTCCAAGATTAAGCAGATAAACATATGTTTCCATAGATTTACATTTGTCATTTACCAGTGCTCTTATCCAGAGCGACTTACAATCAATACAGTCTTACAATCCAAACAATTGTGGGTTAAGATTCTTGTTTAGGGGTGCAGCAGTGGCAGCTTGGCAGAGATGAGATTTGAACACTGGATCTTCTGGTCCATAGTCAAGTACCTTAACTGTTAAGCCACTACAGTCCTGTAGCATCTACAAAAACAAACCTCAGTACTAGTTGCCAGTAATGTTAATGCACTATTACTGTGCAGATTAGTTAAGTCTTCTATCTTTATCATTGCACCACCACATACCCAATTTTGTCCCATAGCCATGGAAACTGGATCGGCTAAAATGGAAAAGAAACAGCACAGAGGTTAATTGATCTTGATTAAACACTTTTGGTGGCAGTCTAAAAATGTGGCATTAATATCATGAAGGACCTGATTTATATTAATTATTTATGTCACGGCCTATATGAGCTTTGTTGCTGAACATTTGCATTCCTTTACAGTCAAAATATACAGGATACTGTTTATCTTTTTTTATCCATCAAAGCATGAAATACAACAGGTCTTAAGTTTGTTTTGTTGAGCTAATACAGAGGGCATTCAGGTGACATTTCATTATAGGATGACCCACTGTAATGATGTAATGATGTACTGTACTCCCAAAGATGGTGCCACTTTTTTTGCTCCTTTTCAGAAAACTGTTCATCCACAGATTTGTTCAAGATTAATCAAAGGAGCACAAGTTTGATAGTAATGGAAAGCTGACCTTTAAAGGTAATAATACATTTTACATTTGAGCAAAAGAAGTATGAGGCCTAATGAGTAAAATATTTTTGTAGGGAAAACAGCAAGGACAAGTAGTTAATTTTCTCTCTTAGTAACTTTTTTTTTTATTGTTTTGCACTACATTAAGCACCCAGTGCATGTGGAAATGCAAATTTTTTTATTAGATTTCAATGCAAACTCCTAGTTATCTGACTCTGACTCTGGTAAACTGCAACTTATCTGTAAGAAAATAAATACTAATAAGTAAGTTGACACTACACTACTCACAAAGATTAGGGAATACTTTAAAATGAAATATCCCATAATTACATATTTCGTGTTTTTTCTAAGCAGTGTATATTGTTTATATTCTACAGTAATGTTTTGAAGAGCTTTAAAAAAAAGGTTTATTTAAGTAAATGCATACAGTATAAAGTAGTTAATTATTTGCATCTTTGGTCTTTGCATTTATACTAATAAAGAAGTATTAAACCTTGAGAGTACTTTTATTTCTGTGCTAAAGAAGAATTGGGTCATATATATTGATTAGTCTGAAAAGAATGCGGGCTTCCCTCCCCCATCATACATCACATGTTAATCTGAATGCCAGTGTTTGCATTATCACATAATGAGATGAATAGAATTATAATTACATTTCATTGCCAACAGCTTCAGAAAATCTACCTTTGATTTGTTAAAGCTTCTTTTTGGTAGCAGCAAGCTGGTCCGTTTTCTATGGAACTGGATGCATTGTCCTTATTTGCCATTGCTGTGGGTACAATGGCTGGTCCTCTTTTACTTTTTATGGCATCCTTTATGTTGTGGCCTTCATCACTCATCAGAGTTTATTACTGGTAAGTAAGATCAATGAAATAATTATTTGGTTAAATTTAATGTCAGTTTTTGTTTCTTTTTAAAAATGGTTCATTTAAATGTTGCCAAATATTACACAATTCACACAGTCTGTATGAATGTTATACAACGTAAATCATTCCAGTTGACCTATATTGTTTAAACACTATGCAGTGTTATGGTTAGCTGAAAGAGAAACAGCTTTACTCTAACATTTAAAAATTACTCTTTTTGTTTTAAAGGTCACATGTATTGCTTCATAACAGTTTGAGTATTGTTTTCTTTTTAAAAATGATTTAATTACTTATTGTCTGTAATGTTTTCTTTTAATGTAAAGTGCATAGATGGCATGGGCAATAATGTTATTTAGTGTGTAATAATAGTAAAAAAAAAAACATTTTTATAGTCATTGCTAAATACTGATTATGATTATTACTGTTGTTCATTGACTAATATTACTGTTATTGTTATTTGCTATTGTTGTTACTCTTATTGCTGTTATAATTATCAATCTTTATTAAATGCTTAGGTGGCTCAGTGATCTAATACAATAGCACACTATCAAAGGGAATTTAATATAAAAAAAAGCGTTTGATTTTTTTCATTAAACAAGATCATAAGAAAAGCAAATAAAGTCAAAGAAAGTTGTTTGATTATGCAAATGAGATGCAAACTCAATTATGGTGATTGAGTAGCAAGTGATGTATTAATGGTGATGAACAGAAGCATGTTACACTGTATAAGTGTGCCACATATTGACTGTTCAGTAGGGTGTATGGTCACCCAAGACTGCTAAAACACACTGACAGTGATGGGGCATGGACAAGATCAGATGGTCCAGCAGTTCTTGTGAGATCCTCTTCATATTCATTTTGAATATCCCCTAATATTTGTGAGCAATGTATTATTGCTCAACAGAAGTTTTATGCCGGATTCCCTTCCTAATGCAATGCTAATTATTTATCTGGACTCTGAACTGGCATTCTGAGGTTACCCCAGTTACAGGGCTTTTTCCATAGAAAGAAGCCCCACCTGGAATTGGACTCCACTGGAATTGGTACTGTTGATTCCAGAGACTCGCTCACCCCCTAAACCAGCAATGCTGTTATTTCTATAATAATAATAATAATAATAATAATAGCTGCTGTTGTTGTTATAATTATTGCTGTTTGCAAGGTACTGGAGGCATACCCTTGGTCTTCGGGTGCACCATGCTGATTGTGGTGGGTATCGTTTCTGTTATTCATCCCGTGGAAAGGCTGGCATCAGGCCATCTATTCTCATGTTGCATGACTTCTCTGCACACAAAGATGCATGGCTCTCTCTGATTAAGGTGAGTAATGCTGTTTTTAAAAAGCCTCTTCACTCAGGACAAAAATTATGAAAGGCAGTATGACTCATGTCCTCCTCTCCACAGTACCTCCCTAAACATCTGCATCTCCTGTGCGTGGACATGCCTGGGCACGAGGGGACAACACGTAGCAATGTCGAAGATTACTCAATAGAGGGACAAGTTAGGAGAATACACCAGGTAGAAATATTTAAATTAGGATTATTGCTGAAGCTTTTATCAGAAGGCGATTCCCAATGTATAGAGTCAGAGATGTGAGCCCATTACCATGTTTACTCACGCAGAATGTGAAAAGCTCGCTTACGTTTGCTAAGGTATGTTTCCCTGTAAATGCATTCTGAATTGATGCAATAATGCAACGTTATGCAATTTATGGTTTTATTTATGGATTCAAAACACTTTTTTTTTAAAAAGCTGCTGTGTGAAACGGTATACTTAGATATATTCCAATTTTAAATGTGCTCAATATGAAAATACATAGCTAAATAATGTATGTTGAGGTTCGACATGTAAAGAAGAGGTTTGCAGAAAGAAAAAACTTTGATATGGCATTTGAAAATGTCATCCATTGTGGAAAGAATTCAGCGGAATTGTGGAAAAGTATTTCAGATCGTTCAACAGTGATTTTTACAGTGTTAGACCATAATCTAATCAATGTTGTCACCATTGTTTACTGCAGAGGTTGTGTTTTTTATTTAGAAAATCAAAAAACATGTCCTTCCCCTGCCTGTGAGGGTTTACTCTGGGTACTCCAGTTTCCTCTCACAGTCCAAAGACGTGTTAGGTTAATTGATTTGTGATTTGTCTTTATGTGAATAGTCTTGAGATAAACTTGTGTATAGATAAACAAAACAAACAACTTTTGCATTAACCTATATCTTTATATTCCTAATTTAAATACAGATATGCTCTGTTTAATTTCCTTATTGCATTCTGGCAAACAATCTATATGTTGACTGGACATTGCCATGGTCACAAGTCTTTTTATAGTCTTTTAATTCTGAAGGCTATTTTATTTACAATAAGATGGACATACGCAAATGTAATCTACAGCTTTTTACAAATAAGTAGCATAATGCCATTTCTAGACACATCAACCGAATTAGAACCGTCTTTAGTCCAAATGTGAGCTAACATGCTTTATTAAAATTTAAGAGACTAGAACAGAACAGAAGTTGATCGAATGGACGTTAAATGCCGCATACCTGTAATCTGTTTATCTTTTAAGTAACATGGCTCATGCTTTTAGACTTTGTCGTTAGACACTTAAATTAATAATTCTCTGACTTACACATGGCCATTGACTGTGGCAAGATGACTCTATATGACATTTCATTTATTCTACACTGCTTTTTATTGTCTTTGAGTTTGTAAAAACCATTCGGCTGAACAGGAGGCCGTTCCACTTGATGGGCATCTCAATGGGTGGAAATGTTGCAGGAGTGTATGCTGCATGCTATCCCTCTGACCTCTGTAGTATGACACTCATATGTCCAACTGGTTAGTTAAATTCAACTGTGTTTGGAGATGCATTGTTTTGCCACAATACAGGGTAGAGTAAAGTTGACAAAAGATGCACCTGTATTGTACAGCAAATGTATTTACAGCAATATACTGGCCAGTGGTGTGTACCTAATAAATTAGAGACTAAATATACTGTTTACAAAAATTATATGACATTTTCAAATAGAAATATCCCATAATGAAAAATCCCCTACATTTTGTGAGCAGTGCATATATGTTGCATTAGAATGTAATAGTAAACTGGCTGTAATTCACTTACATAAAACATGAACAGTAAACTATATTAACATTTAGTTATTTAATCGCAAAGACACTTGTAGTTCTACAATTTCTAAGTAAAAGGGAACTAACAAAGTGTGTAGAGAAACAGATGGATTACAGTCTGTAATTGTAGAACTACAGTGTGTTTCTATATGGTAAGTGGAACTGATCAAATAGACAATGAGCGTAGAAACAAGGAAGTGTACCTGATAAAGTGGCCGGTAAGTGTATATGCAAATTCTAACCAACTTGTTTTAAATTGAGTTTGCATCTAATAAAATACAATAAATACAATTTAAATAAATAAATATATATTATTTAAATAAATAAAATACCTTTATTTACTTTTTTTTGCTTTTTTGATTATCTTGTTTAATTAAATAAAATCAAATGTTTCTTTTTTTAAATCGCTGGAAAAATCCGCTAATTTTTGTGAGAAGTATAATTAACCATAAGGCATGAATTTAGACAGTAAAAAGTTTTGTATACATGTAAAAAAAAGTTTTTTTTATTTATATATATATATATATATATGTGTTATATTATTTTAGTAACATACAAACAAAAATCTTTAACAATATAATACTTTCATTGAAATGTTTTTTTGATAACATCTGGGGATGTCCTTTAGAATTCATTTAAAGAAGCTTTACAATATTATATTATCTTAAAATGCCAATCGCAAACTGAGCAAGCCTTGGGTGACAGTGGCAAGGGAAAAACTCTCTGAATATAGGGGAAAGAACAAGAGTCAAAGAGGGACCCATCCTTCTTGGGTGGCCTAGCAGTGATTACCATTGTGCGCTGTACAGTTCTCAAATGTTATTGCAAAATCGAACAGGAGCAAATCACCACCCCATGCCTATCCTAATTTCTTCCACATGTGCCACTCTAGGTATAAAGTACCCTCATAAGAGCAAGATTGATTTTCACATTGATGAGATGGAGCACAGTGAGAGTGTAATGAGCAATCCTCTTATTCCATCTACACCAGAGGAGATGGAGGACATGTTAAAACTCTGCTCCCATGTATGCTTCAAAGTCCCTAAACAGGTAAATAGAGTGAATGTGTGTGCATTATTTATGGTTTGCTATTCCCAATGTGCAATCTTTTCTCTAGATTCTTCAGGGACTGGTTGATGTACGACTTCCACACAATGACTTTTATCATGAAGGTCAGTCTCATCTCTCTACGTTAGTGTTTTGTTTCTGTTTCATTGCTTAGTGATGTTGGTTATACACTTACACTCTCTCTGTCCTCTTCAGTTTTTATGGCGCTTAGGAAAGAAAAATCTAAATATGCCTTACATGACCATATTCACCTGATCACCACCACTCTGCAAGTCATCTGGGGTAAGCAGGACCAGGTAGGCTCTGGAAATGCTTTTACATAATTCAGTATTGGTTCAGAGATACCACATTTATGTTTGCAGCATAACTTAAATAATATACTGCTCGCAAAAATTAGGGTATACTTCAAAATGAAATATACCATAATTAAATATACCCTAATTTTTGTGAGCAGTGAAGTATACATTCGAAAAGAATCATGACTTTTCAGGGATTGTAACTGAAACTTACCCAAACTGAGCACTTACAAAACCAATTATAAATTAAATTGGGACGTTGTGTAAAGCATACATAAAAACAAATATGATGATTTGCAAATCCTTTTCAACCCATAATTATTTGAATACACTACAAAGACAAGATAGTTAATGTTCAAACAGGTTAACTTTTTTGGGGTTTTTTTGCAAATATTTACTTATTTTGAATCTAATGCCTGCAACACATTCTAAAAAATTTGGGACAGGGGCAACAAAAGACTGGGAAAGTTGAGGAATGCTCAAAAACACCTGTTTAGAACATTTCACAAGTGAGTGTCATGATTTGGTTCAAAGGGAGCATAACCGAAAGGCTCAGTCGTTCACAAGTAAGGATGGGGTGAGGTTCACCACTATGTGAAAAACTGCATAAGCAAAAAGTCCAGCAGTCCAAGAACAACGTTTCTCTCTCAATTGCAAGAAATTTACCGATTGCATCATCTACAGTCCATAATATCATCAAAAGATTTAGATAATCTGGAGTAAGTAAGACTCAAGTTCGAAAACCAACATTAAATACCTATGACCTTTTGATCCCTCAGGCGGCACTGCATTAAAAACTGACATCGCTCTGTAATGGATATTACCATATGGGCTCAGGAACACTTTAGAAAACCATTGTCAGTAAACAGTCTCTCCACCTACAAATGCAATTTAAAACTTTACCATGCAAAGCGAGAGCCATATATCAACAACACCCTGAAATTCAATTGAATGTGGGTTGAAAAGGATTTTCGTATTCTGTTTTTATATATGTTTTACTTACCATCCTAACTTCTTTGGAATTTTGTTGTATTTGCTACACAATTTATCCAGCATCATATAAGCTCCCCCGACAAAATATTAGTCACTTTTCTGCATGCAGGACCACAGGCATGTTTCTCGGCTTGTGAAAAAGTATCACTGAACTTCCATGCAAAAATCGCTTCTTGAAGTCAATGCAGGGTTTTCGCACCCAATTTCCGATAGGACACACCACAGGGAACTGCTTACTATGAACATATAGCGCAAAGTGGCACGCAAGAGACTTCTCACTTCTTCTCACAAAGTTTCCTGGTTACAGTGGGCAAGAATGCACAAAATTGGACTGTTCATGTCTGGAAATGTGATCAATCAGATGGTTCTGGCTGTATGACTGATTGAAATTCTGAACATTCAGGAGCAGTTACACACCTAAACTGGCTTACAAAATCATCAGGTATGAATCCTCTGGAAAATCTGTGGGACTACCCGAGTAAAACTAATCAATGAACATTGATGTTGCCTATATCCGAAACTTGTTCAGCCTACAGTTATTATTCATACTCTCGGCGGCATTACATGCCATTAGGTATGTTTCAGTCAAAGGTGACAAATTATTTGTCTGGTAAGCTTCTCCCTGTCATATAAAACAAAAACACCCCACATACTTGTTTTTTGCAGGTAGTGGATGTGTCAGGGGCATCTGTGCTGGCTGAGTGGATGACAGGGTGTCGAGTGGACCTGCTGGACAACTGTGGCCATTCTGTAGTGATGGAGCGACCACGGCACACTGCCAAATTGATCTTAGACTTTATTGTTTCTCAACACAGCTTGTTTAGTGCTACTGTCCCAAAGAAATTCTGAAATTGTCCTTGTATACAAATATTGAATTTTGCTCAGTATTTTCTGAAAACGTGGAGGTATACTGTCTCAGACAGAAAAGTTGATAATAGAATTTTATTCTTTTTTTAAAGCATACCCATCTTCACCTCTGTCAATGGCATCGGTAGCATGTAAGATATTACAACAAGTAACATTTTCTATGTACTAAGAAAAGAAATGAAAACATGGAGACTTGACTTGTATGGTACCAATCAAATGTTTGGACACACCTACTGCAAATCATATATTTCTCTTTTGTATAACCGTTTTTACTTTAAGCTTAATGTTAAAATAACACACTATTTTCGTACAAAATTGGTGAGTTGAGAAAAAAGAGAGGGGACCCAACCAGTACAATACAAAAAACAAGAGAAAGTAATAAGAAAAAAGAAAGCAAAATATTGGATGGATGGATGAAAGACATTTATAATACACAGTGTATTAGATCGTTATGATCTAAAATCGGTATAGATCAAGTTAAAACTGCCTGAGCTATGACAGTGTAAAATGTGTTGAAAAGCAGGAATCTGTAAAATCTCAGTGACTCAAAATATAATGGAGGAGAAAGTTTTACTTACTGGACTCGGATCATGAAAGCTTAGAAAATAATTACTCAACCAATTTGATATTTTGAGGTTTGATACCTACGGCTTGTGTCTACTGTTTAACGTTTCAGTGGTGTTTCTAGGTGAAAGTATAATGATTTTAGGCGAAGGACTTCAACAAAACACAGATAATTGTTTTTTTCAGTGTGTTTTGTTCCATTTTGACATAAGTAGAGTGAGGCCATTGGAAATGAATGGGGTGATTAAAAAAGTGAACCGAGAGTACGGTCAGATTTTCGTGTGTGTAACTTGGAAATTGATCGAGCTACGGCTGTGCGAATTTTGCTGTAATGTATATGGGAAATTTTTCGTTCGCCTTAAACAAGCACATTTCTCCCGAAAATACCGGACGTTTTGCCGTTCCCAAACCTGTAGGAGCAGATACTGGCCGTAAATCAGTTGGAATAATAAGAATAAACTCCATCCATCCATCCATCCATCATCTTAATTCACAGGAGTCGCGGGCCAGCCGATGCCCACCCGGCAACTCTGGGCGTAGGGGCAGGAACAACCCTAGACGACACGCCAATCCATCATACGCCGCACACGGTCACAGGGCCACTTTAGCAACATCAATTAACCTAACATGTTTTTGGACTGTGGGAGTATGGCGCGACACACGTAATAATACTTTATTGATCCGTTACAGCAGCTGTGCTGTTTGAATGAGATCGGTGTTGTGGGTCACGTGACCCTGCGTGGCCAGTCAGTGTGTTTGAGCTGGTGCATGCTAAAAGCTGCTGTACGACTCTGTCAGATACGACTCGTTATAAACCCAGACAGCCATCGGTAAGACAGGTAAGAATATGTTCGTTTCTCACTCGGACTGCAACCGCGGTTTTCTTGTATTCTTTTAGATTGTAGCGATTTGTTTAGTCTCGAACAGGAGAAGATGTTAGCTGTAGTGATAGCCACACAGCATTAACGGGCCATTACCACTGCCGATGCAAGCGATGTAGCAGGCGAGTAGACTTGAGCCATATTTCTGTATTCTAAACTCAAACCAGATTATTTACAGATAAAAGGGCAGCATGGTGGTCCAGTGGTTAGCACTATTGCCTCACAGCATGAAGGGCCTTGCTGTATAGCAACCACCAGCCAACTGGGGCCT
>JAUZSU010162920.1:0-13699 GCA_034780255.1 Parotocinclus maculicauda | reverse complement strand
AATTAAGTCAGTGGATATTAAGCCGTCCTACCGATGGCTCTGTAATGGCGACCGGCAAGGACGGCAGAACGCACCGGGGGAGGTAGGAACCCTAACAGACAGGGCATCGATTCATCACAGGGTACATACATGCACGCATTTACAATCACTCACATTAGGGCAATTTAGAGAAAACATATGTAATGCCTGTCTTTTAGGCTAACTGCAGTGAGGGACATTGTTTTTCTATCAAATTTCAGCCATATCGGTGCTTCTGTTCATTTAGTTCTATTTAGGCACGTTTCATTACAGGAACCCAAGACAAACATCTGCACTTTCCACATGAAGATGTGCTTGTATAGTACTAAGTAAAAATTTATGTATTGTATTAAATTATGTTTAGAAGAGCCTTATTTCTTGGAAAATATTAAATAAAACTGTTTTTTACAAAATGCTTTGATCGACATCGGCCAAATAAATCTGTTTACTGATGCATCTGCTTTCGCTCAGCTTCTGGTTTTTGGAATGTGGCTATGATGTCAAGCACTTATATTGAATAATAAACCCTGGCCCAGTTTGCAATCCATGCCACCTTTACAAATGTTACCAAATATTTTTTACCAAAATTATATAGTTTTTATCTGACCATTTCTTAATGGACTTTGTTTTTGGAAAGTAGCACAGAAAGTTTCATACGAAGGTACAGTAATTCAGAGAAGTGTTTAGTAAAACCAATTTTACTTGCACTGTTGTCCGTGTGCTTCATATTTACTTTAGCAGTGACTGAAATAACAGATACATTTGAGAAATCATAGGACCTCCTAAACTGTATTAAAGTCAACTTTGCTTTTGAACTGTGTACGATTCAGTGCTTAAGGAGTTCAAGACCCAATACTTAGAAGCTGCAACTGTTTCACCCTTGAGTAAGCTCTGAAATTTGTAAATTGCTCCGGATTAGGGTGTCTGCTATATAGAGTAAATATTATTGGAATGAAAATTAAGAGACTGGAGCCAGCCGTAGCACAAGTGCATTGCAGTGTGTCAAATTCACATAACTGCAGGTCTCAATGCTGCTTTTTCCTCACAAACACCCAGCTTTTCTTAACACTTTATTAACTTTTAAATGAGAGAAGTGAATCAAGTTAAAAAAGGATTACCGTTTGAAAAACTTTAACGCTACAGTAATTACAATTCTTTCCTGAATTGGGACATTATAACACCTAAAAGCCCCCATATCTCCAGAACGTGTAGAACTTAAAAGACAATCCCAAGTTTAAAAGCTGTGACTATGCTTGAGGCAACAGAACTAAAGCTGGATGTAAACATAAAACAGTTTGGCTCCTGAATGAGAGTTATCTGAAGAGTTATGGATCAAACCTGACAAGTAATTGCTTTAATGGGGGATTAACTGAGGCTTGAATGCAATTAAATCTTTATTATTTGAAGTCACATTTAAACAACATCAATAATTAATTCTGAAAATCAAGAAATATCAAATAAACGAATTACACCCCATTAAAAGAAATTCATAGCTTAAAGGTCTGAAAGTAGATATTTTATGAGAAACGGGGTAATGATCATTGGTCTTCAGTGAAAACACAACACTTCTTGAGCTCACTGTTGCTCGTTTAAGCAGTGTTGTGTGCTTTGGATTGTGTGCCACTCTGACCCAGTTTACCAACTGCTGTAAAGTGTTCTGCATCATACATTCCACTTCAGTTCCTCTTCAGTCTTTGTATCAGCCACTCTTCATTTGAGAGCCTTAAATATTGTGTTACCTGTTCTCATGAACTAATGCGAGTTCACGCAGACCTCTGGCCATATCATTTGCAAGCTCACAACTACTGTGTTTGTGCTCAGAGTTGCGAGGCTATATCTCACAGGCGTCCCATGAGCTTTATACTGGTGGAAAACAGAAATCGACTTCTTTTGTTTTCTTCTTCTAAATTAATTAGCGGAACAAAAGGTTAATTAAATCTCAGAGAAGCTGTGCCTAGACAAACATTCCTAAAACTTTAGAAGCTACCTTCCAATTAACCAGACATGTCTGTCTAGTTTAGTGTTGAAAGCATGGTTAGCATTCAATTGCTTTTATGGTCTTAGAAAAGAATAGAACTAAAGTGTGTATTTGCACCTAGATGAAAACAACTTTGACCTCAAAGTACAGATATTAGCACAGAAGTGGCCATTGGCATGTTTTATTTAATAAAGTTAGATCCATGGAACAGTAATTGTACAGCCTAGGTTAAATACCCACCTGGTAACTCGATTGGTTTTGTCATTCAAAGCTTCAAATGAGTGTAAGGCTTAGCACTGAATCTGTTGTTAAGGTAAAGGTAAAATATTGTAAACATAATATAAAAAACACACAACCTTTACAGTTTTATGGGTGTATTCTTGTTTAGATTCCTGATTATTAGGAATAGATTATGTTACGGATGTCTTAAAGCACATTTGTAAGTCGCTCTGGATAAGCGCTTCTGCTAAATACTGTAAATGTAAATGTAATATCACAGTAACGGCAGCTAGCCAGCTACCGAAACATTGCAAAGCACTGTTCTAGTGTTAGCCAGCTAACCAGCTAATTAGGTGATGTTACCTCTCAGATTAGAGCTAGTGAGTGATTAATTTGTTCAGTTAGTCGTTCAGATCTGACTAAATGGCACAAACTATATTTTAATACATTGTTGCTTCCCAGTGGAAAATACAGTAGAACCATGAATTGGATAAATTATAATCAAAATCCATTGAAGAACTGTAAAATAATTTATGGTCAGGTCATAGTCAACCAAGTTTACAGTTGTACTATGAAATTTGATTGTAGCAATTGAACCATTAAGTGGGTAAATTACCATCAAAAATTCATAGTAGAACTGTGAACTTTATGGTTAAACTGTGGAAGTTCGCATTAAAACAGCCAAGCAGTTTACAGTTTTACTAATAAATCTCACAGTATTTTTTTCCTGGGGGAAGTAATTACCTAATTAACTCATTTGTCGCCTGAGTAGATGGCATTCAGAAATGTTCATTTATTGGGTTGATTTCTCTTTCAAATTTAACAGGGCTCATATACAGGCATTTAAGGTAACATTTAACAGCCGGATGCTTGTTTAGGTCTCAAAACAGAGAACATGTCTTGAAAAAAAAAGGACAAGAAAAACAAAACAAGTGTCTAATCAGCCCACACCTGTAATCATTTACAGCTCTATCTGGGTGTGTTACCACCACATCGTACCAACTCCAGCATTGCCTAATTTCATTTACATTAATCTACAATAAATCATAGAATATCCCATATTAACCTAATATTGTTTGCCTGAATACAAGAAAAATATCTCACCTTGTATGCATTTGAAACCAACTTCTCAGCGTTGACACCTTTAACCTTAGAAGTATCTCATGAGTCATTTTTTCCTAATGCTATTACTCTAATTTTAGGAGAAACATCTGTGACAAAGTTGACCTTTAAACGAAACGTTGGTGAGAATCATAAATCTCCTAAGACATCAAAGATCAACATGTGAGCAATTGGTGAAACATGATTCACATCTAGTTAACCTGCAATTCATTCCAGTTATATTGCCACTGATTTAATAGTATTAGTAATATTAGTTCTTCTAATCTATCTTATCTATGTGATTTGCACTAATAATAAGTAATACACTTCTCACAAAAAAATGGGGATATTTCATTTTGAAATGTAATGTTTGTGAGCAGTATGCTTGAAGCAGAACAAATAAGTTTCCTTTGGCGCACTAATGGTGTTTCCATGGCTTTTATCGCCAAAGCCCACAACCTACAAATCAATTAAGAGTTAGACAAGAGAAAAATCTTAAACAGTTCAGAAACTATCTGCTTATCATCAGTATTGCAGATTGAAATTACACACCAAACCACAATCAGATTTAACAAAAAGTGCTCAATCTCTAAACTTTAAGGCTCTCCAGAATTATAAGGATATAAAAAATGTTTGTGGTTAAGTGGCCTAATTGGACACTGAAAGTATAACCTTTAACAAAAGCAATTTAATTTTTTTTTAAATAATTAAACATACTGAAATCATGTCACAATAATCGGCACCTATGCATTTAGAACACTGCTCACAAAAATTAGGGGACATTTCATAATGGGAAATTTCATTATGAAATATTTGTGTGAGCTGTATACTTTAGTCAGATTCTTTTGTACACTCCTCCTTCCATTCTCTACTATTTCCATTTCGACATTTGGTAGATGCTTTTATCCAGATATGTACAGCCCCAAATCAGAGATGGTTGGAAAAAACAGACAGTGTTTCTTCCATTTGCTTTGACTTTTATTTCATTGCAGTCAGTGTAAACTTCAGCTGTTTTATGTTTTTTTCTGGTCAACTTCATTTCATTTGTTAGTAAACATCCATTCTTGCATTTCAGGCCTGCAACATTTCCAAAAATATCTTGCTCACACAAATAAGGGATATTTCAAAATATGATTAAATATCTCCTAATTTTTGTGAGCAGTGTAGTTGGGCTGGCAAAGCATTCACCACTTTGTAGCACTTCTCTTTGTAATGTTATCATTTAATTTCCCCTCACCTTTTGGCATAGAGGATCCTAAATGATTTGTAGGTGCTATTTCGTCCCATTCTTCCTACAAACATGTCTAAACATGGGCAACAGTACAGGGTCTTTGTTGTTGCATTTTTAATTTTAAAATTATTCAAGCATACGTTATTAAGGGACAGGTCAGAACTACAGAAAGGCCAGTCCAGTACCCATACCCTCTTTATCCGCAGTCATGCCTTTGCAATGTGTGCAGCATGTGGTTTTGCATTGGTGCATACCATTCGGACCTGTTTGCCTCCAATGCTTTATCTCATCTTGAATCCGGGCTAGAGAGCCTAACTTTTAGTTGTGCAGTTTTCCCCAATAAAGGAAAAACTTACACTTAGGAAAGTATGCTTTCACTCTAATATTGTAATTGCTTACATATATTAACATTACATTCATACAAATAAAGATTAATAAAATTCCAACAACTTCTTGTTGAGTTTAAATTTTTTGTCAATGAATATATTACCTGGAGGGAGTGATATGTATAACAGATTAGGCTTGTGCTGTGTAGATGGTAGTGTTCCACTCGTGTTACCGCTAACGCTTTTACATATCATTTGCATGCCATTTTCTTGTGAAAATACCTTTTATATTAACCTTATATTAACGTTACACATAACCATGGTAATGTTGATCAAATACCTAAGTGCAATGCGGTCGTTAATTAGTTCATTTCTGTACTATTTTGAGCTATCTCGCAAACACATTTTTTAAATAGTATTAAATTATTCTAAATAGTATTCAGTTAATACTTTAATACTAATGTCAGCAAAACAAATGAATGTGTTTGACCTTCAATAAGCGAATGGTGTATAGTGTGAGAACTAATAGCCAACACTAAAGTTTTAGTATTTTACTCAGCTCCAGTTTTAGTAAAAATTACCAAAGCTTACCAAAACCAGGGGTCAAATTATTTGCTCACACAAACTAAAATAATATTTTGACATGCTATTCAAATGCTACATTATAGTAAAATTTCTGCCAAAGAAAGTGTTTAGTAAAACGTCTTCACAAATGCTAATGCAGCTTAATGCCATACTACCCAAAGGAGGAGTGTCAGGCATGTTTAATTAGCCAGCTAATGAAATTAAGCTAGCATTAGCTCTCTGAATTGACAGTTAAATTAACTAAAGACAGTGGACTAATTAAGCCAGTGGCACTAATTAAATGTTAGATTTATCTTGTTTCTCCTTTATTTTCATTTGAGATTAAGCTTAACTACACAGACATGTATAACAGAGGGTATCAATAATACTGGAGCGTGCTACATGTTGATTACCTTTGTAAGTGAAGGATAAGGCTATTTTAGCCACGCCCATTTTCAAATGACTAAATGTATCTTTGTTACATTTAAGTAGATGCAACTATGAAGGGATATATAATATACCATTAAGAAGAGGCTAAGGGTTTAATTGGTTGATCACACATCTGAATCATATAATGTGTTATGATGTGTAAAGTACATTCTACTTTTTTCAGTTTATATTATTTATTTGTATTATTATTATTATTATTATTATTATTATTTATTAAGTTATTAGTGGTCACTGCACTTTCTAGTTCTCTAATTATAGACTACAGTCCATCTGTTTCCCTACATATGTTGTTTATCCATGTTTGTGTTGAGCTGGTGCGATCGGATCAGACACAGCAGTAGAGTTTTAAAACACCTCATGTTCAGTGCTGTTCTGAAAATAGTCCACCAGCCAAAAATGTCCAGCCACCAGAATCCTGTAGGCAGTTTTTTTAGTGAGCACTGATAAAAATTGGAATGACTTACGCAAACTGAACTTCTGTCTCTGACTTTACATCTACAAGGTGAAACAATAAACATGATTGTCTCTAATAAAGTGGACAGTGAGCAAACAGTGTTTTTAAACCCCAGCAGCACTGCTGTGTCTGATCTGATCATACCAGCTTAACACACACTAACACACAATCACCACATCAGTGTCACTGCAGTGCTGAGAATGTTCCACCACCCATATAGGACCTGATCTGTGGTGGTCCTGACCATTAGAGAACAGAGTAAAAGGGACGAACAGTGTATGTTGTAAAACAGATGCACTACAGTCTGTATTTGTAGAACTACAAAGTGCAGGGACCACTAAAACTTAAATAAAGAATACTGTACTGCAAATGAGTGTCAACCTTTTTAGCAAATCACATTTTTTTGTATGTTAGACAAAGTAGGCAACTAGACAGAGCCAGATCACAGAGGAACCCAAGGGAAATTGTGATTCAGGTGTGACATGTACTGGTTCCCCTTACAAGTTATTCCCGTGATATAACTGTTGACCCTGTGGTGTGAGGAGTATCAGTTCCCCAATTCTGCACAACTCCCCAATGCCCTGCTACCTGCATGACCCCCTTTACCAAGCTAGCATGTCCACATAACAGTAAGTGCCTGGATACACTCACGGTCACCAAACAAACTTTTTCACCAGTGGGCAGATTTCTGAGGTTAGAATAGGCATATGTGGAGTAATATGTTCTGCTCCCTGTATCTATCCACATCCCTTCCTGACACCTAACTCAGTCAGGAGGGACTTTTGTTACTCAGCCTTCCCTCCTTCAGACAGGCCCAATTATGTGTTTCGTGTTGTACCCAACCAGGTCAGAGAAACCTTTGAGAATTGCAGCCCAGTGCTGGGATAGCATATTCGATCTCTGCATCCCTCAAGCTCTACAAACTGATTGAAATGAAAACCTGCATCCACACCAGACCATTGCAGATACAACTGGCCAGTCTAGATACTTTTCTATTTTTTTTTCAACACTGAAAAAACCCTAAGACACACATACGTAACTATTTACAATGAGTGTTGGTCAATCCCACAAAAAAGTGGATTAACTCCATATTAATGCCCACTTGGAATGTGATGTTCAAACCTGTTGTGATATTCTGTTCACACACTAGTGATTATTATTGTTGTTTAAAAACAAGAGAGTTATTATACATTTGGTTGCAAAGATAGTTCTGGACCTTGTGGAGCCTGAGTGGATGGAATGTATGTATTTATCTATGAAGCTGCAAGTGGTTGTAGAGTCTGGAGGAATTCATCTGACCTTTTCAGATGATCATGCAGGTTCGGATAATGATTCTCAGCAGGAGAGCATCATCATGTGTCTTTCACTTTGTCATAGAAAGTAATCAGCCTCTGCCTCAGAGACTCAGGTGAGAAACAGATGGAGAATGAAATGAACTGTGAAAGGCAGAGGTAAATGTCTCTGACACACATTAACTCAGATAAGAAGCTCTCGTCCACCCACTCAAATGCATGTGTACAAGAAAAAAAACCTCCCACATACAGAACAAAATCTGAACTTATTGGTGGCATTTCCAGGAATGGCTGGTTTGTTATGCTGTGCTTTAGCAATTTGTTGTCGTTGCCCTTTGGTATCCACTCATGATGTGATGTAGAACATCAGGTGGTTCAGTACAAAGCAAGCTGTAATGTGGCGTGTTGTTGTTTTGGCACATTGCTTCTTGCTTGCTTCACCATGTGAGTTTTAGGTTTAGAACAACACAAACGCACAACCACATACTGCTGTTTGCTTTCTGTGCAGAAACAAAATGGGCTTTTGAAAAAGTGAAAGCCAAGGCACTTGAAGTGAAGTGGTAGTTTCTAGTAAGAAATTTAGTACATGCTGGGTTGAACACCCACGATTTGTTTGGCTCTGCTTCAAAAGTTTTATTTTTCAGCTCCAGAGCTTGAAATTATCTACAAGCTCTAAATTAGACAAAAGCTGGGACAGTATAAAAAATGGAAATTGAAAATTAATGCAGTTTCTTACATTGAATTTGACATTTATTTAATTGCAGACAGTATGAACCCAGAATATTTTATGTTTTCTTTGTGTTATATCTTAGAAACATATGAAGCATAAATTCCATTTATTAAAAAGGTGGAACTGTAAAGCATTTACCAATTTGTAATGTTGCCATTCCTTCATGTTTTTACTAAAATATGTTTTGGCACTGAGAATAGGTTTATTTTTATTGTCAGAATCCGTGCAGGTGCCTGATTTTCATTGTCTTATTGACAAATCAACGGGTGTCTCAGGAAAATATGTATTCTTAAAGGCAGCATATGTTCCTCAAAAATCTTAATGTACTTTTCTGCAATAATGCTGCCATCACAAATATGTAAATGACATTTGTCAAAGACATTGACACAGCCCCATATCACTACAGACTCTGGCTATTAGACTTGTTGCTCCAAAAAACAAAACTATTTAAAATACTGATTTATCTGAAAGCAATTTATGTTTCCACTGTGTGACAGTCCATTTGCGATGCCCAAGATTCGAGAGTAGGTATTGAGAATAGTGTTCATTTTCTATACCATATAACTGTAGAAGTCCTGAGCTTGTACACACAACAAATTCAGGCCTATCAATCCCTTTATCCGTGACAGCATAAAGAACTAAGTATACTTCTTACAAAAAATTATTCATGAAATATCCTCTAATTTTTGTAAGCAGCGTATTTCTTTCTTATATGTCTAACACCAATCATCATATAACTTTCACTTAAGATTACTAAGCACTGTATAGGTCTGAGAAACCTATCGTGTATTTTGTATAAGTTACCAAAAATGTGGAGGCTGTAGTTTAGTCAAATATGTACTTTGTGAAATGAAGCTGATTAGGTCATGTCACCAGAGAGAACTGAGCAGTGATTTGCATTTATACACCAACATCCATCCTCTTTTAACTTGCTTTTCTTCTTCTTTAGGAGAGAGTGAGTAAGAGAGAGAGAGAGAGAGAAAGAGAAAGAGAAAGAGACAGAGAGAGAGAGAGAGAGAGAAAGGCAAACATTAGACTTGTTTAATTAAATGCCATGTTAATTAGAATGCTGATTGCTGTTGGAAGAAGAGTCCAAATCAGAGTACAGGGCAGAGCAAATGAGCCATCAGGAGGTCTAGACCTCGACACTCACATTAGGAGCTAGAACTGGTTCTGCATATCAATGGAGAGAAATCGCTGCCTCTGGTCCATACTGAACACTGCAGGATTGCTCCTGGATATTCAGGTCCGTCACGATTCATCCATAAAAACAAATACTGCGAAAGGTTTCATTTACAAATAAAAAATGCATTTTGACCGGCACAGTCCCTCTTAGCCTCTGTTAGACTTGGAGTGAATGTCATGGCCCCTGCAGTCATGCAGATTGTGAGACAAAGCTTCTAAATGATAGATGTTTACAGTTCCAGCTTTTTGGGTGAACTTTTATGAATTATGAACACAGAGCCGGATCCTTCTGAGAGTCACAGTTACCCACGTGTCAGGTGTTCATGCCCTATCAACCAGCTCGTGTTAGTTCAGGCCCATTGCTCCCAGAACCAGTCCTGGTCCAAAAAGACAGCCAACTCTGCAGCACATTTATCACATTAAATACAGTGTCAGGTTTTCAGTGGAGCAGCTGTAGGAGTAACTTTTTAAATTTAAAATAATAAAATGGCCCTGTTACAAGAAGCATAGAAAACAAATAGTGAAAGTACAACTATCTGAGTTGGAGGAGTGGGTGCTCAAGAGTTTCAGCAGTTTTCTGAATAAACGGTGGAGAATATACGCAGTGTTACACAAGCACTTGATATTAAATAACTAAAAACACTTGGGCTTAGCTTTTGTATGACTGTTCAGTCACACCAAGTATCAGTTAATAAATGAGAATATGTTAAGGTGATTTATTACCTGAGTGCTAAAGGTGTAACACTGTTTATTTTTTTAAATGCAACAATTTAACAAGGCTCAGTAGTCCAGAATCTAAAGATTTATTGCACACCAGTTGACATGTTTCATTTATGCATATTTATCACATTTCTCATTCCCTTTGTCTTACTGTCTCTGCAGAGAGAGAAAAAAGTGGCATTGCACAGTTTCTCTTCTAAACTAGAAAAGAGAATGTTTACTGTGATGCTCACTCGACCATTTAAGCATTTGCAATCCTTGCTACATTTAAAGCTGTGCATGTTTATGAAGGCGTTGCCATACGACACACAATCCCAATGACACACACCTCACCACAGCAGAGGCATGATACAGGATAGCTCAACATTAGACACCAGTGTTTCCCACAGGCTGTGAGGCATCATCACACTTAAGGGCAAGGCCACCCTGCCCCGTTAAGCAGTTAAGGCCTTGATTCTCTGCTGTATTGCAAGCAGACCAGGGGTGGCCACCAAACGGACAGAAAAGGAGCTCAGAGTGGCTCAGTCGGTAAAACAAGGTTGTACTTTATGATGTCCTGATGGTAAATGAGGCAAATGGTTCTAAGTGCTAAACAAAACAACCTCTGTCATGAGGATTCTCTCTTGGTGGAATTGCAAGCTGTATTTTGCAGGCATCCATGTATTTAATTGTTGTTGTTTTTTTTGTAAGACCACAGATTTGGGATATTTTGGGTGGTAAGTCATGGTCAGATCTACAGTGACACTAAATTGGTGGTGACTAGTTTGCGCGTGTTGTGCTGCTATGAGTGGATCAGACACAGCAGTGCTGCTGGAGCTTTTAATCCTCAGTGTCACTGTTGTCACAGTGTCACCAACCAGAAATATCAACTGGCTGAAGTAAGGCTAGGTAGGTGCCGACGACTGAAGAGCGTTAGCTCATAACGTGCGAGGAGCGCACGAGTACGGGGCGGGAAAACCTTCAAAGTGCCCCTAACAAACTAAATACCTCGGAGGTTACCTGCCCATACCAGTCCTTCGGCACTAAAAGCCCCCGGAACTTTACCACTATCTCTAGGGAACGCGGAAGGGCGCAGGGGCGCTGGTGGTCAGACGCGCGAACAGACCGGCGATGGAATCCCGTTGGAATAACGATGACCTGACCCCGAACAGTGCTAACACCACGCCTTTATAGGACGTGAAGCAGCTGTTTGGGATCAGAACATAATTAAGTTAGTGGATATTAAGCCGTCCCACCGATGGCTCTGTAATGGCGACCGGCGAGGACGACCGAACGCACCGGGGGAACGTAGGAACCCTAACAGAATCTAGCTGGATTAATTGTTCATTAGTCTGAATTCTGATGATTTAGATCTGGATACTGTGAGCTAATCGACAGTTGAAACTTGAAGTACGATCTAAGAAATATTTACTATAACAGAATCACTTTTATCCCACATCGAGAGTCTCTCACGCTTCTCAAAAAACTTCACTAATTTCTTATAAACGTAAAAACTAAATGACTGAAACGAGCTCTTACTGAAAGGACATGAGGACGTTATTTACTCTCCATCTTAACTTCGGCTCTTCAGCCAGGAAGCACAAAGTCAGGAGGAAGGAGAGCGAATGGAGACGTAAATAAGGAATTGCATTTCTGTTTGGTGTAGAAAATGGTGCAGGATCCTCAGCTGGTCGTGGGTGGAGAGTCGAGGTTTGATCTGGCACAAGGAGAACTCGGTAATTAATCTAATGATGGAGTCACACGTTAGCTGCTCATACCCTCTGACTTCCTTCTTTTCTTTTCTTTACTTTCTTTACTTATTTCTTTTGTTTTCTATCTTTTATTCTTTCCTTTTGACCTTCTTTTCCTCCTTTCTTTCCTTTTTTCTTTTCCTCTTTATTTCTTTTCTTCTTTCCTTTTTCTCTTTTTCCATTTTCTTTCTTTCCTTCTTTTCTCTTCGTTTCTTCCTTCTTTCTTTCATTACATCTTTTCCTCTTTATTTCTTTCCTTTTTTTCTTCCTACTTTCCTTATTTTCTTCCTTCCTTCTTTTCTTTTATATTTTCCTTTTTTTTCTCTCCTTTTCTTCCTTCCTTCTTTCTTTTCTTTTCTATTTTCCTTTTTTTTCTCTTCTTTTCTTTCTTCCTTCCTTCCTTTCTTTTATATTTTCCTTTTTTTTTCTTCTTTTCTTCCTTCCTTCTTTCCGTTTCCATTTTCTTTCTTTCCTTCTTTTCTCTTCTTTTCAACCTTCTTTCTTTTATTTTGTCTTTTCGTCTTTATTTCTTTCCTTCTTTTCTTCCTACTTTTCTTTTTTTCTTTTTTTATTTTCTTTCTTTCCTTATTTTCTTTTCTTTTCTTCCTTCCTTCTTTTCTTTTCTATTTTCCTTCTTTCCTTTTTTTGTTTTCTATTTTCTTTCTTTCCTTATTTTCTCTTTTTTTCTTACTTTCTTCTTTCATTTCCTCTTTTCCTCTTTATTTCTTTCCTTCTTTTTTTCCTACTTTTCTCCTTTTTTTTCTTCCTTCTTTACTTTTTTTCTTTTTCGATTTCTTTCTTTTCTTTCCTTTTTTCCCTTTTCCCTTCCTTCCCTCTCTCTCTTTCCCTCAGATGTACTCTATATTAGCATTTACGTTTTTCTGTGAGCTATAAAAGCTCTTCTTTTTTAAACGACACATTCTGTCCAGCAATTTAAACCAGAGATTAAAAAACTCGTTTTTATTTTCACATAGATATCAGTATTAGATATCAGTTAGTAACGGCCCTGAGACCGGACCCATCCCCAAAACTACACACCTACCATTATCCAAAACCCGACAGTCCTCACCTTACTTAAAGGGTAGCTCTGGTTTGGGAAGCTGGCAATGTGCCAACTGTGCCAGTCTGCTTTGATGTCTGTGCCATGCTGTGGTGACGTGTCTGTAACCTTTTAAGGAAACTGCTGGTTCTTGGCCGCCATCGCTGCCATCACGTTCCGGGAGAACATCACCGATGAGGTCATTCCTGAAGGCCAGTCATTCCAAAATGCTTATGCAGGAATCTTTCATTTCAGAGTGAGTTCCAGTCCAGTTGCTCCTCCTCCTCTGCTTATTCAGTACCCGTGTTGTGTTGTGTTGTGTTGTGTTGTGTTATTTTTAACGTCGTTCGTTTTCTCCTCACAGTTCTGGAGGTTTGGGAAATGGGTGGATGTTGTGATCGACGATAAATTACCCACAATCAACGGACAACTCCTTTTCGTGCACTGCAAAACCAGAAACGAGTTCTGGCCGGCGCTGCTGGAGAAAGCTTACGCCAAGTAAACAAAATCAAAACGTTACAAACACACAGGATCTCAAAAGAATGATGAATGAAGCAGCTCGCTCATATCACTTAGAGACTGTCATGTTTGTGTTTGTGTGTGTGTGTGTGTGTGTGTGTGTGTGTGTGTGTGTGTGTGTGTGTGTGTGTGTGTGTGTGTGT
>JAUZSU010162909.1:0-13699 GCA_034780255.1 Parotocinclus maculicauda | reverse complement strand
TACATAGCACGTCCCGTCTTGTAACATAGGGCATGTTCGTTTAATCGGACCAGCCGGTTATTAGGACCAAAATGATCGCCTCCCAATGTGGTCCGATTAACCGGATTCGACTTGTCGAACAGTATACTTCTGTCTGACAAATATATCTGGTTTTTCCACTAAATATTCAAAATCTACTGAAAACTTCCTTCAGTCATGAGAACAGTGACAACTGATGCCAGTTTGCCAGAACTGAAGACACCAGACATTGAGCCTAGATGGAACAGCTGGATATGTCACTATGCATGAACCGGTAGTGGAAATGACACTGATCCAGATGTTGAACCATTTATGTTATCCTCATCTGATAACACAACCAGAAATAAATGTCTGGTACAGTCCTAGTAAGGGACTGTTAAAGGCTACAGGAGGACAAACTGGTTCCAGATGAAAAGGATGGGGTTTGTTGTCACCAGGTACAAAAACTATGTTGTTTAGGAATTACTAAGGAGATCTGACAAACAGTTTATGCAGGATGACAACCTCATTGGGCTATGTACATGACCCTGCAAAATAAAAATCGTTTTTTAAAGATTTATCCAAGTTAAGCCCGAAAGCTGTCCAACAATAATGTCCACCCTTCCTCTAGTAGTGGTTATAAATTACATATGAAAAAAACATACATTGACACGAAACACACACAGTGCAACATATACAACTAGAACAGCTATGCTGATCTTAAAGTACTGGCACTGATGTCATATACAGCAAATCTGAAATTATGTTGTATTCAGCTTGCTATTGTCATAACTTCACATTTTTCCAAAAAACAAACCTTTTGTCAGGTAACTTTGTAATCATGCTTGTAGCCGGTCATGAGGTAATTTATTTAGATCTAATAATAACAATTTGAACTAATTACAAATGGATAAATAAAATCAGTGGTTATGCGCCAAGGTGAGTGCATGCTTAATTCAATTTTTACTTAGAGTCAGAGTTATGAGAGAGGGCCTGGCAACCTTGCATTGTGGGCACTTCCACTGACAGTATTTGAAATGTACACACATTGGCTACAGCACTGCAGCAGGTGCCTTGTGTGTAAATTGGTAAGCAACCAAGACAATGCCATTATCTGTAGAAATGGCTAAAAACGTAACCTGTTTCTCTATGCCTTGGGATTTTGCCCCTCGTTTCACCAACCACACCAGTTTAGAGAGGCTGGTACAGCATTCTGGAGTAAAAGCAATTACATGGAATGTGACTAATTCATAATCTGACCATGATGAAAGCTAGGCCTTTTTATTTCATTGTAGTAGGGAAGCTACTATTGTAATATTAATATTAATATTATTATTAATATTAACATTAACATTTTTTCAATAATACTCAAAGCATTTCAAAGCAGAATTTGGAAACAAACCTAAGCATATTAGGATGTTAGCTCCTAATACTAATGGTATTACTCTGAAACATTTTTCATTTATTTTTAATTAAATTAATGGCTTAGTTACAAATAAACTTAGCTAAATTTTCATTCATTTATCATACCAAGACCTAGATATTTTTATGCTCTTGATAATGTTCTCATGAATTATTATTCATTCTGCATACATATTAATTGTTACGAGATGTGGTGGGTTTTGGTAGGACCCAAGTATGCGGGTTAGACGAAATCCCACGACGTTTAATAATAATGGAGAAATTATATAGAAGAACTAAATAGGGATTAAGAGCAGAGCGAAGGGCTCCTGAACACAAAAAAACCCAAAAGCATGAAGGGGCGTGCCGCTGTGTTGCGTCCCGACTGAGAGCAACAGGCAAACTGATTGCGAGAGGGCGCCGAAGCGCCAACGGGGCAAGCGTGCAGATAGCACGATTTAGGACGTCCCCCAAGTGGTGAGGCATGGAGGTAGTTCGAACATCAGAGGGCGAAGGTGAGCTCGGAAGCGCATGTAGCGGAAGCGCCATGCCGGGGCGCGTATAATTTAAACGCGCAGCCAGGTGACCACTCTAGCCGGGACGTGTCTCATTTCGTGAAGGCAGTCAACTAGAGTGAGGTTCAAGAGAGCGCAGAGGGGCCCGGGGAAGCCATGGCGGGGCGCGTATAATTCAAACGCGATCATAATACGCGATAATGGCCATCAGCGATGACGGCCGAAGGTAGGAACCCTAACATTAATATGATATTAATAATACAGTTAATATGGTGTAGCATTGAAACACAAATAAAATATTTATTGTAACTAGCAACATGTGTGGTTTTTATATGTAGTAATGACAAAACACAACAAAATGCTGCTGACTTACCATCAGAGATCTTTATGAATGTATTACAGTGCTATTTTACACATGACTGAAACTGGGTTAAAAAAGGACCAGACAATGGATGCTGCTAATTGCTTTCTGACATTTGCTTGCAGTTAAAACTTTGGCTCTCAAAAAATGTGTTCTAACCAATGAATGCAGCACAAAGAATCAGTTATACAGCTTATGCTGAGGAATTTTTTCATAGATAATAATCTTTGCTGAGAGTTGCATTGCCATGGTAATGCATTCTTTAATGTGCGTAACACCCAGCAGCTCTGCCACTGAACCGGCAAGGCCAGGGTACCAGCAACGCCACTAATTGCTGCCTCTTATTCAAACGGAAGCAGTAAACATCTTTTGTTGGATCTTTCACGCTTCTGTAAGAGCAAAGATCATTCTTCCGTCCTTCAATGGTTAGCTGGTTCTGAACTCTGCTGGTGCAACTGCTCTCATCCTCTGAATCCCAGTTCGTTTGGGGGATTTGTGGATTGGGTGATAGATTGGCATTAGGAAATGAAACCACATCCATGCAGGTCTGGTAAAGCATGAAGAATGAACAGGTAGTGGATTTTTGGGGGGGAGGTGGTGTGTTTTTGCGACTTGAATTAGTTTATTCTTACACTTCCTATGCTGATATTGCATTCCAGTGACCTATCTGCGTTTTGTAGATGTTCTTCAAAGAACCAGAAGATAAGATGATAAATGTGATAGAACATGGTAAAAAGTTGCAAAAACATTTTCCAATATTTAAGTCATTAAAAAATATTAAAATTGGCCAAGGCCATTTTTTTTACTGTTTGAGTTTCAAAGACTCTTGTTTTAAGTCAGTTCTACACTATTGTCTACTCAAAGAAAGCCATATTACTATAGTAGTTGTTCAGCACAGTGGCTCGGTGGGTAGCACTGCTGCCTCACAGCAAGAAGGTCCCAGGTTCAATCCCAGGGAGGACCGGCCTGGGTCCTTTCTGTCCTTTCTGTGTGGAGTCTGCATGTCCTCCCCGTGTCTGTGTGGGTTTACTTCGGGTACTCTGGTTTTTTACCACAGTCCAAAGACATGCTTGTTGGGGTAATTGATTACTCTAAATTGGCATTGATGTGTGTGTGTACATATGACTAGTCTTGAGATGAACTTGTGTATGGATATAATCTTGTGTGTGTCACTAAGATGGCCACTGATGCTGGTAGTGAAGGTAAAGAAGCCAAATAAACAAACATACTATATACTATAGTAGTTTATCAAATTCAACTATGTTAGAATTATAGCACAGGGGTTACTCCAAGATTTACACTACTGTAAGTCTTTAATACAATTCACGTAACATAATAGTAAATGCAATAGTCTTTACTTCCATTGGAATCACTGGCAGGGACACAGTTTTGTCAAGATATTGCCAGGAGTTTTTCCAAATAATGCCAGTTCTGTTGTAGACCAAAGTGAAAGGGGAAATACCTGAGTTATAGTAATAAACAAATATTAGATACTTTCTATCTTCAGTAATCACATGATTATTATAATCAAATGATCAGTTTTTGCATGTTCCGTATACATACAGGAGAAGGGAGGAAGCATGTTTGTGCACTTCACATAAGACCGCCTAGTGCTGGGACTGAACCAAAGACCTTAGGATTACAGCCGCACCACTAAGATCTTAACTGTGCCTTAACCATTTGGCCACCATAGTCCAAAACCTATTTGGATAAAACTAAAAGTGTAAAATGTAAACACGCTAAAAATGGCAAAGACACTGTATGGCTTTCCCAAAGTATAATATTATAGTATACAATACTTTACCATATTGTACTTAATTATTATAACAGGTTTCTGTGTTAATTGCTTATTTATATACTGTTATGCCACCAAATATGGCAGCATATTATTACAGTTTTGTTGTACTCTAGTGTAGTGTGCTTCACTTCTTCGGCCTTCCTCTTATCACTCTCTGCAGTGGGCTCTTTGCTAATAAATCATTGTTCTTTGTGGAAATTTGGAAGGACAGTCATCAATGGATCTTGTTGCTCTAATAAAAGCTGGCCACCTCAATAGGAAATCAGTGGGGGGCCGAGTCAGAGTTTAAGAGCCGTCATTCATTTGAAAGCTCACTAAATTACCAGTCATGTGCATGCTCACTTAATAGTGAGTGTTCTAATACGGTTGATGTGTTTAGAGACGTTTTTTGTAAGTTACCTCATGCTTGTGTAAATGATTTTCTGCTACTTTTATGTGTACTTGTATGTGTATGTGCCTGTTCTATTGTATGTAGTACTAATTTGTTTGTCCTCCCACAGCCACTATATTTTATTTCACCTATAACTACAATTCTCAGAAAAAATAGGGGATGCTTCATTATTAAGCGTAATATAAACTGGTTCTCAATCACTCTTTGAGTCTCTGTTTCATCTTTTTGATCTTCCCTGTTGTTTGTAATACTGTCCATCACAAATAGTAGAGGTCACAAATAGTACTGCTCTGAATCCTGGGCCCTCAATTGTTTTCATTACAAATATACAATAACTGGAAAGGTTAATGATTTAAGAACACATCTAAAGACCAGAGTGCTTGGGTGGCACTAGCCAGTCATTGTAGGGACTGTATTTTAGTCCCAACATTTTGGCTGTACCTGAATGAGACCAATTAGAGGACTATCCACTAGAAATGAAACAACAAATTCTTGCCCAGCTCTTTAATGGACTGCTATTCATCAAAAGCAGGGTTAGAATGGAGATTGGAAAAAAATAAAAATATATGCATGTAACATAACATGATAACTGACAGTAACCATAATAGTGTATTATTTTAATTCTATATTGGTTAAATTAAATTCTATAAATAATAAAGAAATATCACTTATTTCTAACTTACAAGAATTGAATCTGTTAAGTAAATCAGTGTTTGACAAAGCATGCATTTGTTTTCTGGGCTACCCAATATGGAAAAACAAAAAAATCAGCCACCATATCTCAAAGCACACAAGGCTAAAATAATTCAACATGAATGTGAATAAAATTCGCATAGCATACCTCAGATCCCACAAGAAGATCACATAATCATAAAATCATAGCTTAGAGTTAGCAACAGACCAGGATGAGTCACTGCTCAGTCTGAAGCTCTCCTGTCACCAAAATATTAATGAGATAATGTCTATGAGGCTGTAGTGACTGTTTCTGATTTCAAAATGAAAAGTTAATCACACCATGAGGGTTTTACAGGAAAGAGATTCAATAAGCTGGATAAGATCAGTCATGCTACTGTGCTCACCTTCCTTTGTTTTCTTATCAGCACTAACCCAATGTTGTTGCTTCAAAAAACTTGGTGAAAAGGGCATCAGGTTATACAGCATAATTTTTATATGGGCAGGTACTATGAATATTAAAAAATACAAATAAATAAATGGACAGGAACAAAAGATGTATAAATGAATACATAAATATTTACTTTTTCATTTATACAGGAGATTTATTATTAATGTTTGCATGTTAACATATTTCTACATCTTTTTCCCACATTAAATAATTTATAAATTCTTGATGTTAAATTAAATTGCACTGGAATGCCAACAGAGGGCCAGGGTTTATTGTCTAAGGTCAGGATCCAACCTCACAGTCACATACTAAAATCTAGTGGAAAGCTTTATTAGATGAACATACGCTAATATAGAAGCAAAAGTGTGTGTGTGTGTGTGTGTGTGGGTGTTTGGCCGCAAATGCCATACTAATAGCCATGTTTTAGAGGCAATCTTTCGATTGTCTACAAACCTTTGTCCATAGACTTTATGTTGTAAGATTGATCAGTTGGTATCATTATGAATAAGTGTCGGTTAAAATGGTGCATTATTACATTTAGTACACTAGAATAATGTAATAGTGTAATAGGTGTAATGTATAGTAATATTAATAATACGCAAAAAACTAAAAATAATAAATAAATAAAAAAATAGCAGTGGCTCAGTGGTTACTCTAAAGTACTACTGATCAGAAGTTGAAGGTCCAGGTACTGGCAAACTTCCACTATTGGACACTTGTACAAACCCTTAACTGTCAGTTGCTTGGATTGTATCTGTAAGTTAAACTGGGTAAGGGCATGTGTTAATAACCATAAATGTACAATGATTTAAAATATTTATTTAATGACCCACACTTAAGTGGAGCCTAGCGGCAGTTGCAACATGTATTGGTGAACAAATCATTTGTAAATTATTTAGTTCACTTGGAAATCGATCTCTTAAGTTTGTATAATATGTACAATATTTACAGTTAGACCCAAGGGTGAGCAAAAATATCATATCATAAATTGTTAAGGCTGGATTACAATCCACACAAATCTTTTGCAGGCTTTTAAGACTAATCATAGCTACATAACTGATAAAAAATATAGTAGAATAGTAATATAAAAGAACAGTAATAAGACACCACTTAGGTTTGCGGAATAAAAAACACATTTATTAAAGTGCAGCGCCAATCAAATATATAGATAATATATGCAAGAACTAATGAAGTTATCTAATGATGTTCATAGTTATCAATTAAATAAGTAGAAAAAGTAATTCCATCCATCTCTGGCACAAAAATGGATGTTAATTTTGGATTCAGTATAATCACATAGTCATGTAAACATATAAACCGCTCCTTTGAGTAAACTGTTTGAGTAAACCAGTTTCTTACAATTTTCCCACAGGAAAATATCACTACTTTGTGTTCAGAATTTAACCCTTTACCAACACAGAGTTACAGATTACGTTTTTTTTTAACCTCGGTCCAAGTGAGTGTGCCTGAATGCACTCATCTTACAGCAAAATACAAGGGTAACCCCGAGATGTTTCTTAAGTCACAGCATTATGTTTGCCCTGGAGATTAGACCCATGGTTATATATTGATAACACAGCCTTGGTAAACTTATTTTTTTTAATGAATCGGAGCTAAGGAGGATGCATTTTTAACCATGTTGACTAATTGCTGAGCTTAAACTCAGACAGCGCTATTGTAATAAATGCAAGTAAAACTGTTGGTAATGTAACAGTAACATTGACAATAATTGTACGTTAACTATAAACAACATTACGAAGATAGTAAATAATATGAACAAATTTAAGGCCAACACTGATCCTATTTAAAACTAATAAAGACCTCTCTACAAGTTTTTTGCATTTTTTGCATTTAACAATTATACAGGATCCTGTGACTATTATATATCTAATATTGTAAATATGGCTGGAAAAATTCAACAAACACCTAAAGTCAATTATGCAATCAGGCAATATGTATTGTATATGCGTATTATAATTAGGCAAGCCCAGTAAATTGCAGAGAGCCCTTAACATTCTTTTTGGAATTGTTTTTTATATGCATCTCTGCTATATATCTCTGTTATAAAATGATGAAACAGGTACAATTTTTTTACACAAGTCTTAGAATTTGTTAATGTTCTGGGAGCCATCCCTGGTCTGGTCGTACAAGTGGAACTGGAACTAAACCCCAGTCTGAGTCCAGTCCCAGTGGGGAGCTGGCAACTTGAATATGGATTGAACCACGATTAAACCCAGTGGTTGAACCCTGACCTTCTCCATACTTAAAAACAACTCAAATTTGACTTCACCAGAAGCATGATCTGAACCTTGTGGCCCAGTGCTGTTTTGTTACATTTCAGGTTCTTTCCCAACTTCCAGAATGTTGGTCTGGTGATAACTCTCACTGCTGGGATCTGTCTTAATGATATCTGTTTTCCAAGTCACTGGCTCCCAGCTGGATTTCATCATAAGCCATGGTTAAGTTCTGGGTTTGCCCAGTTCAGTTTCTGATTTTGTGTCTCAGACCTCAACTCTCTTCAGGTCCAGTGGTTCTGAGTCTGTGGTGCACCCAGGCAATCTTCTGTATTTTTTTCATCTATGTTTTAAAATGTTTGCATCCAATATGTCAGAAATATATTTTAGGTATATGTGCCTTTTGTCAACCTAACAAAAAGGATCAGGTTTGCCCAAGTGTTTGAAAAAGGTTCTCTGTTGAAAACGCACTCACTCGTCTACACTTACATTATTACAATAACAACGAAACAATCCAAAACATTCCTGTCCGTATAAATTATGATTATCCTGCTGGTAAAGTACCTTCAATAACATGGATCTCCATTGTCACTCACGCTGTGTTTTGACTCTCCATCACTGATACACTTTGTAACTTGTGTCATGTCTGCAGAGTCTCTCTCAGTCCCTGGTGACAGGTCCATCACAGTATCAGGCAGATGCAGTTCTAGCAAATTCTGCAGGTGTTTGATGTAGTTGATGGCTGCCCGCAGTGTCTCCACCTTGCTCAGTTTTTTATCGTCATACTCTTGAGGCAGATGCTCTCGGAGCCTTGCATAGCCCTTATTCACACACCGAACTCTCTGCCTCTCGCGCTCGTTACGCTTACGGATGAACGCCGGTTCTAAAGAGCAATCGTACATTCCCAGGTGACCAGACAGAGGCAGGTAGGAGAAGCACCCAGTGTATCCATGGCTGTAGACAGGCTCTAAATAAGTCTGTTCAAAGTGGAGAGTAACTCTACTCAAATCAGTGACCGGAGCGTGCTGGTGCTCCAAACACACCCCGAATGCTAAAGGCCGCATGTAGGACGCTCGCTGCACAAACCTCTGTGAGTGGTCAGCTGCCATTTGTCTGGAAGAGAAAGAAGTGTTATAACTACATAACTTAATTATAACTTTTTGTATAAAAACCTACACTATGATATTTATAAGCTGATCAGTGTTACTGTTGATATAAGAGTTATTTGCATGCTGTACTTAAGCTAAATTTTAAAAATGTTGGGCCTGGGTGGAGAAGACAAAAATGTTGTTTAAAGTGTTCATGATAATAAAATCATTTCGCCTTTGACTAATATTTTTTTAATGACAGGATGTAAAATGTTATAACATTTTTATTACTTTAGTAATTGACAGTTTGCAAAGCAAAGCCTCCTATTTGATCCTGTTTTATACTGTTTAGGGTAATTAATTAGGAAATTACATCAAGTAAAACTTAATTTACATTTATGTTTTTTTCGTATTAAAGTTTACAGTGCGATTACAAAAAAAACCCCAACAGCATCAAAAGATGCTTGCTTACATTGCAGAAAACCGTGATCCAGCGTGTTCTCCAGAGTTGAAGTAAATCATAGATATTCGCAGAACGACAGTTTGCTCCTCTCTATGGTCATTTGTACATGACTGAAGGCTTTGTAGCAGTGGGTGTGCTCTTCAAAAAAGACATACGTTTCTTGAGCAACCCACAGCACTCCTGAGTGCAGATGAAGTGATAAGTTGTGAGATCTGCACTACAGTGGGAGGAGACGGGCAAATTTCCAAAGTCTCACACAGATATACAGTTGTACCCCCACTATCCAAACTCCCACTATCTGATTTGCCACTGTAATGTATCATGGTATTTCAATACCCTGACCTTCTATTTAAACAACTATTGTATATATCACAGGTAAGTGTTTTAAGACAACAAGAATATACAAGCATATACTAAAATGATTTAATGAAATATTTAACAAAGTTTCTATTTAATTAACTATAAATAGTACAATGTAATTATATGAATTTAATGTGGGAGGAAACCTGAGCACCCAAAGTAAATCCACACAAATACAGAGAGAACATACAAACAGAAGTGGATTCCGAGGTCTAAATCGAACCAGGGATGCTGCAGCTGTAAGGCACCACCGTGACACCCTCTTAATTAAAGCACTTAGGTAAAGGTAGCTTGAAAGTGCTTGGGCTTTGGCATTTGAAGAACTCAAATGAGATGAACTCAAATGTTTAAATCTCTGCATGGTGGATTGCAAAGCAGCTCAGTTTATTGCATTAAACCTTGAACTCACACCTGATACTATATTTTGAATTTAGCATCTTGATATGCCACACCTGGTATGGATGGGGTATACAAAAATTAGGGTCTACTGATATAATGAAATATCCCCTATTTTTTGTGTATATATGTATATATGCTCTGGCTTAGTTTTACTTTGGGTGTTCCATTTTGCCGCGATCCGAGTACATGTAACTATTTTTAAAGTAACCTTGTGGATCTATGTAACTTTGTGTCTGTCATAAATAGCCATTGCTGCTGAAGGTGTTAATAAAACAACGGCTATTCATGACAGACATCAAATTAGCAACTTTATTCGCTTTATTAGACAGGTATAGTGGAGAGAGAGACTGGATCAGGGAACAAGCCCAAATACTGAACTACACTTTGGAAACAAGCCCAAAAAAAGTCCTCTCCATAGTTCAGTGTTTCTCAAAGTGTGGGTATTGCAGATGGGCCGCAAGAAATGGGAAGAAATGAAAATTTTTAATGCCTGTCTGTTTTGCCAATAAAAGAGGCACGGGGCGGCGGGCATAAGCCCCGTATGTAAAAAATGTCAGTGTCAGTTAAACAATGTAATCAGTACAACAGGATTCCGCGTTAACAGAGAAACATAAGACAGAGGTGTGAATAATGTTAAGGTTACAAAATGGACAAATTTGTTACAAGACAGGCTGGCCAAAGCAATCAAAAATGCCAACCAAAAAGAAAGTATGATGAAGCATATCTTGCTTTAGGATTCACTGTAAGAAAAGTGAGAAACTAAACAATAATTTAATTAGTAGGTGTGAGAAATCCCGCTCGTGACTCTCCCTCGCTCTTGCGCTCTCTCAGTCCCGTTTACTGATCAGCGTGAGTTTCATTATCACCAGGTGCGGCTTGTTGTTTCCTACTTCTCACTCTCCCTTCATAAGGTTTCTGTTTCCACTGTGCGAGTGCGAAGTACTGTTTTGCTGTCCGGTGATACATACTGAGCGCGATCTACGTGATCTTTTGACTGTTTCTTTTAGCGATTTATATTCAGTGTTGATTCCACGTCGGGTGAGTGTGTGTGTGTGTGTGTCTGATTTGATAGCGTTGTGTTTAGTGGATAGTGTTTTGGTTTCCTCCCGTTCTCCGCTCACCCTTTCCCCTCTCCTTCCCCCTTTTCCTTAGCTTATAGCGTTTAGCGTGTTTGTGGATGCGTGTGAGCGTGATTGTTTGGTCTGTGTCATTTTACGGTAGCTCCAGTTTTGTGTTTGTCTGTAGCCCCGCGACTATCACTCCTTTTCCCTATTCCTTACCGCTGTGCGTTTGGAGCTTTTTCAGTTACTGTGTGTGCATCCAGGTGGTTGGTTTTCGGCCGGCTGGGGTTGAGTTAGGTCTCACCCTAGCCCGCTCCTCCGGCGCGGACCTGCCTGGGTGTGCGTGGTTCGTCCCGTTCATTAATGTTCCGTTTCCCACTACTAACCTTCGCTGTCTGGGTGAACTAACGTGCTGTGACTGTTATCCCATTAACGCTCTCTCTGTCTTCGGGTACCCCGTTCTTTCTCAGTCTCTCTCTGGGCGCTTCCGGTCCCGGCCGGTCGCACCGTCGGTCAGTTCACCTACCCGCTGCCTCGATCTGCCCTGTTTAGTGTCTCCTGTTTCCCTGGTTCCCTCTCTCTCGTTTTCCCGCTATCGCTGTTCTTTTGTAGTGGTTGTTATTTTGTTCCCGCTGGTATCCCGTTGTAGTTTAGTTTCTCCCTCGCCTCCTGTAGTGTCCAGTGTAGGGGTTTCTGCTTCAGTGTTCCCCTGTCTATCTGAACCCCTGTTATTTTGCTTTGTTGTTTTGCTCGGTGTGTGCTCTGCTCGTTGTCTCCTATTCAGGGCTCCTGCGTTTCCCTGGGTACCGGCCTCTCGCTCCGTTCAGCAGCAGCCTCACTCCATTGCTCCTCCTGTACCTAACCTCCCATCGCACTTTACTCAGCTCACTCACGTACCATTGAAAAATAAACACTTTGTTCTGCATCTACGTCTCCTGTCTTCTCAGTAGAGCTATTCGTGACAGAATGAATGAAGGCCTCGGGCCACGGCACTACACTAACACTGCAATCACTACCAAATAAATACAAAATCACCCCGTTACTTCACACGTTATGAACCCATACGCAAGTAGAAAACGTACCAACACTCATGGGCCTACCCAGACTGATTAAAACAAGCAGATTGTCGCAGTTATGCCTCACTCCACCACGCCAAACCACATGCAACCCACAGGCCAAGCCGACAGAAAGGTCAGGTTCACCGGAAGGGGGGCAAACGCCTAGCCCTCTTACCCCCTATTTTGTATAGGGGGCCAGCAACATCCCACCATTAACCCATGCAATTAAGTAAAAAAATACAATCTGCCACATTAGCACAAAAACCATTTTTCATTACCAAATTTGTAATTAACATTGCTTAGCTGTAAACAATGTCTTAAAGTAGTGTGTAACATGAATTTAAAGAATTAGACATAAAATAACTGCAGTGAAAATACAAATAGGCACAGAAAATATATTACACATTAAACATGTAATGTAAAAAAAAAATGTAAACCAAAGACCAAAGTCAACATGAAGTGTGTGTGTGTGTTCTTGTTCTTCTATTCCGGTGAGGACTTGTACATGAGTACACGCTTACCAATGACCAGAATTCAGGTCCTCACGGGCAAAGCCTTACAAATAGGTTTAAAATTGTGTTGACAACACACCCTGATAATATCTTGGAAGTTCCTAGGAAATTGTATTTCCTGGCATTTTTGTGTAAGTGTGTATGTCTATGTGCTTTTAGTGGTCATATACCGTATTGCAGGTCCCATTCCATTACGTGTTCTGGAGCTGTGCGTAACATTTTATCCACTCTCTAGTGCCCCCTATTCTCGAACACAGTATTGCGGTTTGGGAGGGTTTTTAAAATAATTATTATTACTTTGTCATGTTTTTCTTAAACCAAAGACATCCATAAATTTCATTAATAATCAAAATAATCATCATCATTATCATATTCATTATTAACATTCATATATTTTTGTTTTTATAGTTACAGATCTAAATATTTTTTATTTTATACAATTTTTATTGCTAATTCATTGCCACCTGTTTTTAAACTGTTAATCCCAATCTTACTATGTTACACTGTACATGGTTACAAAAAAAAACTAACATTTTATGATCATAACATAACATGTTCAAGTAGGCAATGCTGTCATATGGGAAACATTAAACTAGCATTTTAAAGGTCTACAACCCAGCTAAATAACATACAGAACCCAAACTAAGCAACTATAGACTAGGTCATAGGACAATTAAGAACCCTGAGTTTGGAGACCCTAGGTCAAAACCCTGATGCACAGCGTCCCTTTGAGTATGGTCAAGTAGGCAATGCTGTCATATGGGATACATTAAACTAGCATATTAAAGGTTTACAACCCAGCTAAATAACATACAGAACCCAAACTTAGCAGGTATAGACTAGGTCATAGGACAATGGAGGACCCTGAGTTTGGAGACCCTAGGTCAAAACCCTGATGCACAGCGTCCCTTTGAGTATGGTCAAGTAGGCAATGCTGT
>JAUZSU010162899.1:0-13700 GCA_034780255.1 Parotocinclus maculicauda | reverse complement strand
TTTTCTTATAATACAGCTGACAGTTGACTGTGGAATATTTAGGAGCGAGGAAATTTCACGACTGGATTTGTTGCACATTCACTGAGCTCCTGAGAGAGACCCATTCTTTCACAAATGTTTGTAAAAAACAGTCTGCATGCCTAGGTGCTTCATTTTATATACCTGTGGCCATGGAAGTGATTGGAACAACTGATTCAGATGATTTGGATGGGTGAGCAAATACTTTTGGAAATATAGTTCTTATATGATCCGTAATAAGAACAGTAAAGAATCAGTAAGGATCCATTTTTTACAGATTATTTATAAGACTGGTACATGATTTGGAATGTAGACTTTGTAGTCACCACAGTGATCAAAGTGTCCAATCCACTCTACTGTCATAGTATTGGGAACTTGCTTGATTATTGTTAATGAAACCATTGTAAAAACAACAATAAATTAACTTACAAAATAACCAAAATAAGTTAAAATAACACTGGTATTTAATCAGTATTGCTGGTTAAAAGTTATTCTGATCGATGCTATTTGAAGGAAAGAATAAAATTTAAAAAGGGTTCAAGGAAAGTAATTGCTATGAAATAATCTTTTTTTGGACAAAGTTTTCATTTTGTGTGTCACCCAGCAGAATTTCTGCCTTATGTAACCACAGTAGAACAAAAAGAGATGATAAGAGAAGAAAGAGAGTGAATGAGGGAGCTCAGGAAGAAGAGCCTGTTTTATAGCCCATATATTCACCTTTTCTTCAGTGATTTTTTTATTACTGGCAGATAAAGCTGCCCACGTTGTTGTTAGGTCAGTATATTTGCTCATGATTAAAACAAACTGATTTGGGGACTCTATTGATTGTATGCTTACCCAATAAATATGTACCACACTTATTGTGTGTGCGTGTGTGTGTGTGTGTGTGGCTCGCTGGGCAGCCTGCCGTTATCTGTCGGGGACTGGGATTGATTAGGAGTAGGTACGCATGTGTAGCGCCGCTTGTTTGCCCACATTTGGAGCTTTATCACGTGGAAGGGGAGATAGAGAACGCATCTTGCCGGAAGGTACGGCCCGTAAATCAGCCTCATTTAGGTTGCCTTTATTGGACGAATCCTGACACTCGTCATCCTCCAATTGCTCGGAGCATATGGCATATTTCACACAAGCAGATTGTGAATCATAAAGAAATGAAATTAATAACCAGCTCGGCTTGTAGCGGAAACAAAGCGTAATGACAGGCAACAGCAAGCCAGCCACCTCCTCTTCCACAACCCTCTGTTCGTTCTGTTCGTTATCTCCCCCTCACTCTGAGCTTCCGAGGTCAGCGCCAAGGTCAGAACTAATCTTCCTGCTCATCGGGCATAGTGACCCCCGCCATTAGTCATAGCGTACAGTAAGAGAGCAAAAAGGAAATATAATGCCTTTTCTTCTTTCTTTTATGTGCCTGTGAGCTTCGCTCTCTCAGTCATGGAAATGTGACCCTTCAGGGCAGCTGTCTTACAGATCACATATATTCAAACTGAGCGACACTTTCACAGGCTCAGCTAGCCATGTGTACAAAAAAAACATTTGCACTTTTAACACGAAATTTAACTAGTGTATCTGTGCCTTCTCTCGTTTCTTCTGAACAGTTGCCTTCATTATACATCAATCACTTGCTTGCTAGCATGTGTGTGCGTACTTGTACATCTGTGCATACACCAAACAGTAGTGGTAGTATTTACTGTTAGGAGGAAGAATTATCTGTCTAATCTAACACACTCTAAATCTTCTGCTGAACAAAGCTCATCTTCAACCAAACTTTCCTCATATTTCTATTCCTCTCGCTTTGTCTGTCCTTTTTTGTTTTTTTCTTACCTACAAGCCCATTTACTATTGCTCTTGACCTGCAGAAATTCCCTCTCCATTGCTGCACTGATCCAGACAAAAGGTGCTCTAGTCTTATGGATTGCTTTAGTTTTAGATGTTGATGGTGTTTTCGTGCATTAGATTAGATTTTTCCTTTGTAGCAGCTCTAGTGGCTTGGTGGTAAGGTCCAGCTGCTGGAAATGGCAGTTGGATGAGGGCCTGGGTTCACACCATGAAGTTCAACTTCATTTACGGAGCCAAGTGATAAAACAATGCCCTGTCCAGGAGGTTTCTCTGTTTATGCCAACTGAATTACAGGTTCGGATCCGTAATCTTTCCTGCAACCATGAACAGGGTATGTTAAATTATATTAAGAAAAATTGTGATACATTATTATAAGAACTGAAAAGAGTGGTTAACATGTGGCAATTTAATTTATATTAGTGGAGTTTTCTTTGCACTTTGTTGAGCAGGAAGGGTTCAGTGGGTTAATACTTTAGAATTAAGCATGTTTTATATTTACATTTATTTTTACAAAATGTACAGTCTAAGAAAGTTATTTATTAGAAACACTTTTTGAATGTACTAGAGTGGGAAAAATTGTATTTCTAAAACAATTCTAAAATTGGTAAATGGGAACAGGGAATTAATTTAAATTTTTAATTTTCTTCTTGATCTATTATTTGAGCCAAATAGCTGATTAGCTAATTATGCAGAGTGCCTAATCCATTAATGTATCATGTCATAAAAACATGAACGACCAGTCTTATTTTGTCAGTATGTCAATCTTATTTTGCTTATTGTCACGTTGTTCACAGCATATTTATGTTTTGCATTGCTTATGATTTGTATTTACAGTCACATTTATAGTTAGCAAATGATTTTTTTCCAGAGTGACAACCTTAGCAAGCTTTGAAGACAAGTAAAAAAATTATTAAATGGGTTCAGTGTTTGTTCTTGTCTTTTTAACAGGGAAGCCTGAACATCCCTGGGGTATATTTCACCAAGCACACTAAGCAATTGTAACTGCCTTAGCAAAACTGGTATCATAAAGCTGACTTATAATCGTAAACCTAAGTAACTTTTGCAAAATGGCTGCTCAACCGAAATTAGGCTACACTTTGTTTCTGGGACTGAAGCACCTGGAAATATGAATACAATGAAATGCAACCTCAATACCATTGTTTCACTTAAAAAGTTTGAGTTAAAAAATTTTATTGTATTGTTTGAATGTTTGGTAATTATCCTTCCTCTACATATGACATTTGTGCATTTCTAGTAATTTCCTATATAGATGCTATTTCAGATGCACATAATTGCCATAGATGTTCAAAATATTAGTCTGACTATTAAAAATGATCTATCATATTTTTGTAGGGATGCCATGGCCATTTATTGCTGTCTGTTACCTGTCTTATGTGCAGTCCAATTGTAAATGGCTTGTACCAATAATTAAAAAAACATAATGTTATGAAATGTCATGTAATAAGATCCTATATTAATAAACAGAAGGAAGGCACTGGTACAGAGTGTAGCTCTGCTGAGCTTAAAAGTGAAAGAGCTTAGTTTTGAGTGCAGGCATGGTTTATGGTTGTATGTATGTGTGGTTTAATCTGCATTATGTCTGACGGCATCCTGGTGATACTTGAGTTACAGGGGTTGTGTGAGCGTGACGCATTGCTGCTTTATAGAGCTGGAGCAGGTGGCGTTTCATGTGATTTTCATCACCGACACCGTATCCACTCGCTCTTCGCTCTCTTTTCGCTTTTCCCCTACACGTTCTTTTCTCTTATTTTTTTGTGCATTGTACACTGCTCCCCAAAATTAGGGGATATTTCAAAATGAATGTGAAGTAACTAAAAAAGATTTCATTTAATTAAACAAGATCATCAGAAAAGCAAATGAAAAATCCGAGTTGTTTGCTTACACAAATGAGATGAAAACTCAGTTATCATGATTGAGTAGCAAGTGACATATTTATGGGGGTGAACAGAAGCATGTCAAACTGGACGAGAGTATCACACATTGACTGTTCAGTAGGGTGTATGGTCACCCAAGACTGCCAAAACACACTGAAAGTGATGGGGCAGGAACAACCCTAGCTTTAACCCTATCTCTTCCTCTTCTCCCTTCTTAAATTTTACACTCATTCCCAATAATATTAACACAACCACATAATTATATGTATTTTAATATGCAAGAATTTATATTATTTATATGCAATATCAATTTAATATTATTTTTTAATTTTAATTAATAATTACTCCTTTAGTTTCACTGTGTTCAAGAATAGGTGTGTGAGTGTCAGTGTTTCTTTCTAGCTCTCTGTCTCCATGAGCAGACTTGCTGCGATTAAAAGCCGCAGTGTCCATTTAAGAGGCAGTGATTGAGCCAGTTACCAGGGCAACCTCCCAAAAGTAAACAAAAGGGTTTTTTTCCTTTTTCAGGATGCTTACAATTAAATAAAACTCTTCCGGAACAGCCTGTGGCGATTTATGGAACTTGGCAGGAAAGGAAGTGACTGTTCATTGAAAAGAAAAAAAATGAACTCTTATCATGACCCTGAGAGAGTTGAAGTGTGGGAAAGTGTGTGCGTCTGTGTGTAAGCATTGAAGGAAAACTCCAACACTTGTTACCATGATCTCAAAATCTGAGTGTATGTATGATTAACACAGACAATAATTTTGACACACTTCTCTGTACTAAAAATGAAAAAGCTGCTTATTTGAAATGGAAGGCTAGGAATATATTTTAAATACTTTTTAATAAATGTTTATGTAAGAACATTTTTCAGAACGTTTATCCTTGGGCAAGGCCCTCAACCCTCAATTGTGACTTGTAAGCTATCAGCTATAAACCACTCTGGATTATCTGCTAAACATTGTGAATGTAAAAAAACCCTTGAAATAACAACAACAACAACTAAAAAACACCATAAAAATGTCTGATTTATTGGCACCCTTTCTATGGGTACTGGCACTGGAACTTTTTCAAAATCCTGTGCATGACTAAGTATAAAAAAATAATTGCACGAATGAACAAACGTGTTCTCTTGTCTCTAATGATTTATTTGTAAATTTGCTTAATAAAATAAGAGTTTAGGTGACTTGGAGGTGGAGAATGTAGGTAGAGCCAATTTATAATATGGAACATTATCTACGTCTGCAATGCCACACTCATATGCACTCCCTCCAAAGTTTATTCATCCATTCATTAATTCATTCATTTTCATACCTACTAATTCCAGTTCATGGTCACAGGCGGAGTTGGGGCCTAACTGGAATCACATGGTGCAAGATGGAAACGACCCCAGTCTAGCACTCTCTAGTGCACCAGTCCATTACAGGGTAGGTAAGGATATTGAATACCTAACGTAATACAGAATAATCCAGATAACAGGGTTTGACTGTTATTAGTTTATAAATAATATTATGTAGGTTGGGGGCAAGTATTTGTAGTGCTCCAGTGTTGGAAAGTTTGCAGCAGACTTTCTGCCATGTTGGTTTCATCCTAAGACCTGCATTGGTAGTGTGAGAGTGTGATACCTTGAACATGTTTTTTTCAAGACCTAAGGTTTTCAACCAACTCCTTTTTATGACAAAAGCACACAATATTATTGAGCATATCACTGCTTTGGAGGAAGGTGCCAGCTAACTTTTTCCAAGCTCATAGACACAAACACTGATGTCCATATCATCATTGAGGTTTGAACTCACTATCTAATGATAATAGGGTGAATTCATGTATATGTAATGACATGTGCGCCATAAGCGCCATTATAGCGCGTGTGTACATCACACATAATAGGCGCTAAGCGCCAACGCGCAAAAATAAACTATGCCGCGGGACGCGGCAAAAGCGAATGGGAATAAATCGCGAGTGCCGCCGAAGTGCCAGAGGGTGAGCGCGAACCCGAAAACAAGGAAGTCAGATCGGGCGTGTCCTATTCAGAACCAACGCTCGACTGAAGGGAGGCTAGATAGGCCACGAGGACCGGATGCGTGTGACCGCGGATCGAGCGAGGAGCGCGAGTACGGAACGGGAAAACCCTCAAAAGTGCCCCTGAATACATAAATACCTCCGGGGGTTACCCTCCCGTACCGATCCTCCAGCTCTAAATGCTCTCGGATCTTACCAGCTATCTCTAGTGCACACGGTTGGGCGCACGGGCGCCATTAGTCAAACGCGCGCACCGGACGGAGATGGAACCCCGGTAGAACCACGATGACCCGGCCCCGAACCACGCTTAACACCACGCCTTTATAGGCCATGGTTCAGCTGTTCGGGATTGGGACATAATGAGACAGTGGATATAAGGCTGTCTCACCGATGGCTCTGTAATGGCGACCGGCGAGGACAGCCGAACGATCCGAGAGAAGGTAGGAACCCTAACAGAGATGGTGTCTTCTGAAGGGGATCACAAGGATCGCTTCCCACCAGTAGTTCCATTTCTCTTTCATTCCAGTTACTTGCATTCTAATACAGTAATTGCAATTGTAATAGTAGAAATCATAAGTTTATATGAGTAAATACATTACTAAATCAATTCTATAAGAAATTTGTGATGGCATATGAGTGGCATGTTGGAGTAGTGGTTAGTACTGGTGCCTGAGATCTAGAGATAAGACTTGTACTTGAGCAAGTTCTTCTGGGTATTCTGGGTCCTTTCCACATTTCACAGACTACCATTAGGTCAACTGGCATCTCTAAAAGTGTCCCAGTGTGTGTGTGTGTGTGTGTGTGTGTGTGTGTGTGTGTGTGTTTGTGTGTGTGTCTAGAGTTGGTTCCGGCCTGATTGCTCAGCTGGCCCCCATGACCATTAGCGATGCTGAATAAAACCGATTTCCCCTTTTTTACTGTATCTAAAAATGTTTCTTGGCATTACTGTTGGAGATACACTGTGGTTTGAAAATGTGTTAAGTAAATAATGTCGTGTTTGAAAAACTGTGAAATATTTAAAATACATATTTATGAATAAATATGACTTAAACCATCTTCAGATTTTCAAACATGTTTTCCTGAAACTTATTTTAAAAGTAGATTAAAAAACATCCCAAAATATAGTCCAACATTATATGTCTGTAAGCAGCAAACTATGTGAACCTTTGATACATTATCTAGTGTGAAACCTTATTGTGTAGCAATAACATCAAGTAATATTTTCTGATAATTATTGATCAGTCCTGCACATCATGTTGGATATACTATAGCCTATTCCTCCATACAAAAAAGCATTAACTCTGTCATGTTTTTGAGATTCCTCACTGAACACGCAGCTTCATGTCTGCCCACAACAATTCTGCAGGATTACACTTAGGATTTTACCATAGTAATTCCAAGACACTACATTTACAACAGTGCTGTTGAATTTCTTCAATTTGCACACAATCTGTCTGACTGTAGATTTGTGGAATCCAAAGTCTTTAGAAAGGAATCTGACTCCACCTAACTTGTCATCCCACTGATTATAAACACCTGTCTGGAATTTCACCTATCCTCTAAGCATTTTTTATTTCTTTAACACTTTTTACATTTAGATTTACATTTTTACAGGAATATAGAAACCTGTAAAGTGTTCACAAACATTCAAGCACCACTGTATTATATTATTTTCATTGTTTTTATAGTTGTTATTCGTGTTGTCCCGAACAAAATACAAAAAGGTAGCAAATAATAGAAATTGTCTACAAATGACTCTGTACAGTAAGAGCCATTTATCATGTCTTCTTTTTATATTTCTTTTACCATGGCTTCATTTATCTTAAATATTTTGTCACAAATAATAACCACAATGATAATAATAAATATATCTTATGCCAGGTTTATGCACAGAGTATCATAAATTAAGATTTGCCATAGACATTAAATGTTTTATTTAAGACAGAACCATTAAATTTCTTGCATCGAAAGCAAAACATTATAATATTATATTCTTTGTCCTGAAAACTGTAGAATTACTGCTCATTGTAGGGACAGCAATGAAGCTCCAACTTGTCCCCTGTACCACTAAAAACATTATGAAGAGAATGGAGCATTCAGTGTTTGTGAGCATTAATCAGGCATCAGTCCACTCGTGGATTCCCACACATTGCAATCAATGTCTTAAATGTCATTAAACCATTAGGCTTTTGAAAAAAATGGTGTGTTTAGATATATTCATGTGTAACTGGTTTTATAGAGAGTTTCATGATGTGGGGAGCAGGGTTGATTTGAGACTCTTAGTCTAATGTGTTCTGTGCCATGACCTTCCTAGGTCACCAGTGGTCCTTTGAATGACCTGCAGCAACCACTTGCATTATGGACAGCTGCTGCACGCAGTGCCCTGGTTGAGCTTAGTTCACACAAGCCACCAGAATTCAAACACATGATGCATGATGAACAATGTGCATTTATCACTGTCTGTAGCTTCACTTTCTTACAGTGCTTTTTAAGTGTCTTCTATTCTTAGCTACCTCATTGCCTTTTTAAGGGTAAATCGAGCTCCATTGAAAATGTCAAACAGGGTTCTTTCCACATTTTGACATTTGGTGCACTGGTGAACTGTCTAATGTGGAACTCATTATTGTTATTGTTGTGCAGATTTCCGTGCATTATCTTAATCGCAGGCTATTAGTACAGAAATGTCAGAAGGCCATTTGAAAGTGGTTCAAGAATGGATACAATGTGTGTGTTTTTCTCCCTGAGTTTTTATTAATGAATTAACTGGATTTGATTCAGTTTAAAGCAAAACAAAATGCAATTTTAAACAGTTAGATTAAACTTAAGAATAGAAAAGAATTCAATCTTGAGAAACAAAATCTTCTGAAAATAATGTTGCTTTTGCACTCGTAGTTTTTTGCAAATTATACGCTCCTGGACTTTTTCACAGTCAAAGACAAGGATCAGATATATTAAATTAGAAGGCTGATCAGTACTCAAAAAGCTACAAAGCAGAAATGTAACACATTTGTTTTCTGATGGCAAATGAAATGAACTAGAATTTCCCTGCTCTTTGACATACAGGGCATTGCAGTGTTGATTGCACCAATATCACTAAAATGCCTGTTAAATGATCTTTGTGATCATTCTATTCACAAATATGTGTTAAACAACATTGTGACAGTCCTAGATGTTTGACCGTTTTCTTAGAGCTACGATAGGTTCACAAAGATCTTACCCAATAAGACACAATTGTAAGTACATGATCATCAATCTTAAACCCCATTTATTGCTCCCTATCATTTATGTAGCAAGTCCTCAGCTATTATCTGGGTGTGCGTCCATTTTCCTCCACATTCTGTTTCTCTTTTATGGTGGACTTGGAGATGCGTGCTTGGCTCATATTGGTTGAATGCTTGCTTTGGGGGCATCTGTTGCCTTATAGTCCTCCCAACATCTGCTGCTATTGCTCCCCATTCCCAGCATGCTGTGGGATATGGTTTCTCCCAAAGGTGGCTTTTGTATGCACCATTGTGAATTCGATCATTGTCTGCCACAGGCAGTTCCCACGATGCAGAGGAAGTTACTGCCATTCCTAGAGACACAGTTCTATACTTCCCCAACAGTGTGAGGTGTTTATTGTCTCATCAAGAGTAACATCACTGTGAAAATGTCCTGTTTGATTCAAATGATACAGATTATAGATAGATATTTGATAGATATTTAAAATTCATAGATGAATTATTTATTATGTGATGCACAGATTAGACCAAACTTTTTAAATATATTTGCTTCTAGCAGTTCCAAAGGTCTCCAGGAGATATGGCATTGTCCACAGCATTAGAAAGAAGTAGCACACCAGTGCAGACAGCAGATGTTAATAATGAACTTACCCACTGTGGCCTTCTCGTCTCTTAAGTACTATGTAAGAGGAAACAAGCAAGTCTACCATATATAAAGTTGTGTTGTGTGTTTTTATACTTTTATGTATTAATGAAGTAATTGCATTAAAGCACAGCGCTGGATTAAAACTTTGATATAATTTATATTTTATAGACTTATAATAGGGTAAAACAACATTTATCAATAGTCATATGTATACTGTATATTCAAATGTAATAATCAATAACTTAAACCTGCTACTTATAATTTTGGCAAATGCATTATTGCAATATTTTAACATATTTTCAAGTTCTAAGATGAGATGAAGAGGACAGAAAACTGGAGAGGTCTTAGAGAGCAAAATATTCATTGAAGTGCACTGTTATCCTCATCCATTAATGGCAAGTGTCAGTAATTACGAGTATTTGGAATACAAAGAGGAAAAGGGGACTCTCCTGGGTCTAGGGGATTATTTTTGGAGTAGGACTTCCTTCAGTACAGAGGTCTTTAGGTCACCCTACAAGGACTGGGAGCGTGATTGATGATCTCCAGGTCCTGAGGTGCACTGTCACCTTCTGGCTGGGTGGTCTGTCCTGAAAAGTGTCAATGAGCACTTGTGGGACATAAAGTAAAAGGTCAACCATCACCCTTTGTCCTTACCTGTCTAGAAGTCATTCTGTTTTTCTTATTATTATTCAATATGCAACTAGCACATTCTAGAATCATGCTCAGTTGAACATGTAGCTCTATGGTTTCGATAGACCAGATTCATGCTACTGGCTAAGCCTGGTTGAGATGTATCAGCTGGTTTGTCACATGTTGTGACAGCGACTTTCATTGTTGTGGATGAAATATCTACAGGTGATGGTAAAATTCCTTGGCATTCAGTTGGTGGTTTATTGTACCCTTCCTATTGAATATCAAAATTGGCGTTTACCTACATATTATTATAATATGTCATATATAATTGCAACCAATATAATTTTGCAGAATAATTTCGAAACTCAAATGCACGTTTTACAGTACATTAATGGTCATATAATGGCAATAACCTTGTGCTAAATCTAATTTCTAAGAAATTAGAAAAATGTTCCCTCACTTTTACCACCTCCTCAGATGGTAAAACTGATTCAATTGCTTTAATACTTTTTTAAATTCAGTCCACGTGACACTAACAAGAATAAAGGTGGAAAAAGCATTTCAGCATGTAAATCTGTTTGAATATAAAAGGATGTACAGAATTTAGAAAATTTCACCTATATTTGAATCAGAGTAATTTGGCACTTTTATCTCATAATGATTGCTTTCTGTCGGTTGTAGGTTCTAGGAAAGGTAGATGTCACATACATAATGATATACAGGGGTACATCTATATTAATGGTAAATGCTTCAATGATGAGAGCCATTAATTAGGCATAGTATATGTCCTATAAAATAGGATGTGTTGAGTCTGCTTGAACAAAATATGGAAATGTAGTATTGCCATAGTAAGTAAAACCATAATGCTGTGTTCAGTTTTATAATGAATAAATTATAGCTAGCTAAATTAAGATGGGCAAAGCTACACATATAACAAGTCCTGAAAAATGGTAAGGTATGGAAAATGCAAATGAAAAGCAGTTCATACAAATATAATGAACCCTATTTCATGTTTTGTCTAACTTCATTTGGTTTGTTCTTAAACATCCATTCCTAATTTTACAAGCCTGTAATACAGTCCAAAAAGTTGTGACAATGTACTTCAGAGAAAGAGTGGAAGGGATTTGCATATTTTAGTCTTTTTTTCTGACATTTCTCTTGTTGAACAATACATGGTTTTTGAAGGAATTTATAGCTCTTAAATCTTTACGTACTTTTCTGCGTTTTGCTGCCATGACAGAACTGAGGACCAAGGATGAAAAAAGGACTGTCCTGAATATTATCAGCTGCAATCCAAAAGCCAGGGTCTATTATGGTATGCGGTTGGGTCAGTGCCCTTGGTAAAGGTTATGTTTAGTTCTGCGATGGCAGCATTAATGACCTCCTAGTGGCTTCTGATCAGGGTTATGTATCTTTGCTTGTGTTGCTTGACCTATCTTTGCTTGTGCAGCTTTTGACACCATTGATCATACTATTCTACTCTATAGACTAGAGAATGTTGTTGGGATTAAAGGAACAGCTCTGTCCTGGTTTAGATCTTATCTGTCTGAACGTTATCAGTATGTTGATCAAAAAGGAGACGTCTCTCAGCAATGTACTGTAAAGTTTGGTGTTCCACAAGGTTCTGTCCTAGGCCCTTTACTGTTCTTACTGTATATGCTGCCTCTAGGTAAAATTATCCATAAACATGGTATCAGTTTCCATTGCTATGTCGATGACACACAACTGTATGTTTCAGCAAAGCCAGATGAGAGACATCATCTTCATAAAGTTGATGAATGTGTGATGGACATTAGACAATGGATGTTTATTAATTTCCTTCTTCTTAACTCTGATAAAACAGAAGTACTACTTCTTGGGTCGCAGGCAGCTAGAAATAAGCTTTCAGATTTGACAATAACTCTGGATGGCAGATCAGTCATTCCCCGTGAAGGAGTAAAAGATCTTGGTGTAATTATTGACCCCAATCTTTCCTTTGAAGCTCATGTAGATATTAGCAGTTTCTAATACTTTCATTTAAGAAACATTGCTAAGCTAAGAAACTCATTAACTCTCCAGGATGCAGAAACACTAATCCATGCCTTTGTTACTTCTAAATTGAATTATTGTAATGCATTGTTGCCTGGATGTTCCAGCAGGTGTTTGCACAAGCTTCAGTTAGTACAGAATTCTGCAGCCAGAGATCTAACTAGAACTATGATCATATCACCCATGTGTTACTTACACTTAACTGGCTTCTTGTTAAATCCCGCATTGAGTATAAACTTCCACTATTAACGTATAAAGCTCTAAATGGTCTCGCTCCACAATATCTGACTGAGCTGTTAGTATATTATGATCCACCTCACCAACTTAGTTCAAGTGGTACAGGTTACCTACATGTTCCTAGAATAATGAAAGTTACAGCGGGAGGCAGAACCTTCTCCTACAAAGGCCCTAAATCATGGAACAGTCTCCCTGTAAATGTTACTCAGACACAGTCTCAATGTTTAAATGTTTAGTCAAGCATTTGGTCTGTAGTTATAGTTCTAGTTTTAGTACTTCATATGTTGAAGGTACCAAAGATCATGTCTAATTCATTTCCTCTGTCTGCCGAGGTGCTCCAACGGTGAATCTGCTGTGGGAGATGATATCAGAAGGAACGACCAGCCAAGCCCTCACTCTTCCATCTCTACATACAAATATTGCATGTTTTCATTTAAATATTTTAATGTATAATGTTAAATATGTTTATTACGTAAATTAGAATGGATTTCCCTCCTGAGTCTGGTTCCTCTTGAGGTTTCTTCCTCTTAATCTCAGGGGTTTTTCCTTGCCACTGTCACCATTTGGCTTGCTCATTAGGGACAATAGAATCTAATTTGTGACTATGTCATGTATTAATGTAAAGTTGCTTTGTGACAATGTCTATTGTTAAAAGCGCTATACAAATAAAATTGAATTGAATTAAAGTCAACGGGCTGGAAATTGTTCAAATCCATTTTCAGGATAAAATGCAGGACTGAACAGCTGCCTGAAACATTTATTTACAATTATTGCTAGACAGTTAAGGGGCTCACACCAGATACTGAGAGCAAATTTAAATGGATATGTATGTTTTTTATAATTTAGGAATTGTGTAAAGACTTTTTCATTAGAAAATTAGCAATGTAAACATCTAATAAATAGCAGTGTTGGGGCAGTGGTAAGGTACTGGACTACTGACCAATATGCCCTGTATCCACATGTGTGAACAGGGTTTCAATACCTTACTGCAGCTTGGGTCTTATGAGGTTAGTTCTTAATCAACACTAAACTTGTGAGTACTTGCAGCTCTGACTTGGAGTCACTGATTACATTCAAATGCTTGGGCTAGGCTCATTTAAGTGATTATTGGACTTACTATTTAAATATTTTGTGTGTGTGTGTGTGTGTGTGTGTGAGAGAGAGGG
>JAUZSU010162888.1:0-13701 GCA_034780255.1 Parotocinclus maculicauda | reverse complement strand
TTAATACAATTTGGAATAAGGCTGTAACGTAACAAAATGTGGAAAAAGTAAAGCGCTGTGAATACTTTCCGGATGCAATGTATTACCAGTGAGTTCAAGGGCATGTGAAGCACTGGACAGACAGAGCCAAGTTTACACATATATAAACCTTAAGAAGATTATTTTGTTTGACTGGGCAATATTATTTCTGATTTAATATCACTGTCTTAATGCCTATCCTTAGCCTTTGGACGTAATTCACGTTGTTTTTTTCCATTTTTCAGTGTGCTTGTCTGCTTATGGAAACTGTAGAGGTCATTGCAGCAGCGGTAATGGCTGTCTCATGGTATTTTTTCATTGCATTTTTATTGATAGCGACAAGCCTTTACATTTATCAGAAATGCATTACCTAAACTTTGGAAGATGGTGACATCCAAAAATAAGAGGTCTACAAGCTGCACATTGGTGATATTCACACAAAAAGTCACAGGTATGTGCTTATTCCCCATGCTCAGTTCAGTTTTAATAGGAGTGCATGATCCAGAGCTGAGGCAGACCTCTCAGCTTCTGCAATTCAATGTGCCTTGCCGGAAAAAAACAGTTGAACGAATCAACTGTATTAAATTAGCTATTTTGACAATAAAAATGTAATAATATATAATAATAACAAAAAAATCTGAATCACGGAGAAATGGCGGTAATAGCACAGAACAGAGATAAAAGGTTTTGTTTAAAACAACAAAAACTATAATTTCACATTTGATTTAAATTATTTTTGGTTATATAATATAAAATAATATGCCTCTTCTGAGCGCAGGACTCTGAGTATTACAGCAGAATATTTTGATATTTTAACCTGCGTTTGAACTTGTCTCATAGCCCTTGTGTAATGCTTTTGCCTCAGTGTGCTTTTGTTTAAGCTAGCAGCACTGAAGTGGGTTAAAGCTGTTTTTTGAGGGAAAATACAATGTATTGCCACCTGAGGGACATGAGTATGTACTCTGTGTAACATCACGCTAGAATAGGGGATAAGCATCGCTAGGCGAGAGACGAGAAAAGTATTTAAAAAAGTAAACAATGATACTGAATGTGTGGGGAATGGATCGATTTGTGGTACATAGAGAGAAATAAACAATCTGGACCAAGACAACAGAGGAAGTATCAGAATATAAGTAAGGATTTTCCACATGACCATGATTAAAATCAAGTATCGCTCAAAAATACAGGTGGATGAAGATTTGAGCCATAGTTTCGCTTCACCAACACACGGGTCTGCCCACACTGTGCAAACCTGACAAACACTGCAGGTGTCCATAACTGGTGCTTCCTTCGTTGTAGTATTTTCGGAAATAAGTAATTTAAATCTTTATGAACTCTCTTATTATGTGATAAATACCTGAAAGGTTTGGACTTAAAAAGCCCCTTTTATAGATACATTAGTTACAATTCTTCCAAGCCAATGTGCAGGAATGATAACCAGCTAAAATTTTTGTCTCTTTTTGTCATTGAAGTTTGGTGTACTGAAGTGACAGTTACAGTTACATCGTTAACAATATTCGGTTGTCTGATTCTGCAAAGTTTTTTTCATAAACTGCAGACTGTTTTTATTCTCTGGTAGATTTCCCACCAGTTATCACTAATCAACATATAAAATCTCCTTTATGAGCTGCAAAGCTAGACATAAGGTGCAGAACGTGTGGCTATGGAGGACCAAATGTACTTGCCCCATATGGGACAGTAGCATACTGGACTCCTACAATTTACTAAAAAAATGCATAAGAAAACCTGTCTGGAATGTATTTCAGGATGCATTAGTCTGGGTGAGTAAACGGACTCTGTGACATCAGACCTTTGAATTCACACTAAAACTACAAATAACACAATACTGACAAACCTTAATTTAATTCCAAACTTAAACAGTTGGAAAGATTTAACAGAAAGCACATATAAGTGGGGAGCAGTCACTATACAGACATGCAAGAACACTACCAAAGAAATAAAAGCAGATAAACTGAGTTACACCAGAAAGCTGAAAAACTTAATTTAATATGCTGCTTAAGAACATACTGGCAAACAAAGTACAATTCTGATTTGATTACTATTAGATATGGGAAGAAACCAGTAATTTTCTCAATATCATATTACTTAATAACAATTAATTAATTTAATACATTGCCTGTTTGTTGCCTGTGTAATGTAGGAAAAGCACAGCGAACTTTAATTTATCGGAAAAATACACAGTAGCCTAAAATCTGTTGCCTTCTGTTACTTTCTAATAACTCAAACTTAGACTGATCTGTCCCCAAATCCCTATACCATATATGTCCAGTTTTTATGTTCCTGTCCAAATATTTCTCATTTTTGTAGAGGATTCTTGACAGCTACATATCTTTTCAGACACATAGCACTGAGCTGACTTTTCACAGTGGATGGATTAACTGACATACCTGTGGATATTTTTCATACCTGTAGAAAGTGTAGATCTTAATTTTCGCCTATTTCATATTTCTCATTTTCTTCATATTCTTTACAAACTTTAAAAACTTTAACTTTCTCATTAATATCTCCTTTACTCAAATTTTGGTGAAATAGCACGAATTTTAACATGCCCTTGCTAGAGCTACATTTGCATTACATATATTGCTCTGCAATTCTAAAGATTGCATCAATAATTGTTTCGAGAATGTATTTAATGGTAAGATTAAAGTATTTGTAATGAATGTAGAGCTCATCACAAGAATCAGCTATTCATTAATCGATCTCAATCAATGTTCCCATCATCTGGGATTTCAGGGCGCATAGTCTCTGCACCACTGATCAGGTCAAGGGGATGCTAGTAGGTACACACATTAAGGGGCTGTGTACATGGCCAGGAAATCAAACAACGGGTTTAGCACAAATTGGAAGCTGCAAACACAAAATGGTCCTCAAACAATAACGGAATTCTCATCAAACTGAGGTTGAGAATGGTTATCTGCAATCTCAAACTCAAATAAAATCAATCTTTTTTAAATATTAACTATTTCTTTGTTTTTTTCTTTAGTTCCTTTCCAGATTTTCTGTTCTATATTAGTTTTCTTTCTTACTACATCAGTACCCAATTAACTTTCCTCAAAAACAAACATCAAGACAAAAGCAACACTGTTACATGGGTCTAATAGCTTTGCTGCTACAATTTTAAAATACATATATTTTACATGTTTATAAAGATTATTATTTTTAGTGCCCGTTCCATGCTAGATCTGGCTAGTCTACTGGCCAGTTGTAGAAACTGGCAGTTGTAGAAACAAAACAACTTCATTTGAAGATGCTTTTTGAGCGTTATCAGTCAGTCTCATCATATATATATATGCATCACAGAATCATCTTGCATTTAGTTTTTTTCCCAGGGCTGTTGTAGGTAAAGTTGCAAGATGCAGCTTTCCTTTTCCTATTTGATCTTGTTCAAATAATGCCAACTCTTCAACTTTTTCATAAATGTATGCAGCAGTACGGTTCTTGCCTTCCAAATTAAGCCCTGAGGTCACATAGAAATGCACATATTCCTACTCTTTGGAGTCATTCAGAAAATTCTGAATGACTCCAAATACTTTGCAGGCGGCCTAAAAAAAGCAAAGTTTAACTTCTAATGCACACATCCTCTGCAGGACTTGACCCTTACTAGGCCAACCTATGGTACTATGCAATGACAAACCTATGTTCCCTGCCAACATTTCGTCCAGTAAATATCTGAAAAGACAATGTTTCAAACTTAAGCTCTGACAAATACAAACTTTATCACACCATGAATAAGTGTCTTTTAATTTCCCCCCAAACTGCATGGAACACTGATTTGTACATAACGCAGTGAAATGCAGTTAGTGCAGGATTAAGATCATCTAACCTTCTTACCAGACCACTGTCCGAGCATGGATGGTGTACTGTCAATAACGACACACCCTTGTTAGCCATGTCTGACCCATATTTTCATTAAAGCTGGCATCACTTATAAAGCTCTTTCAATGAATCTCACAAAGACATCTGTTATATATATATTATATTACAAGACAGGTAAGTGCCATGAAATCAGCTTCCTTTGGGTCAGAGAGCAGAGCATACAGTTTGAGTGCATAGTGAACAGTGGCTTAGCTTTGGTACAAACGAGTAAAATTAAACAAAATGTATTGGTCCAGACATTATTGATTTGTCTATTTTCATTAGCTTCTCATTATGTAGCATCTGCCATGGGATTTATATAATCAACTTACATGTGCAGAGTTCCATAGTCCAAGTCCCGTTGGCTTAGCTGTTCCAACCTGATGTTTTGACAGCCAGCAACATACATATTATACCTATTAGCTGGCAGTGGAAGGGGCTGGATTAAGCCTGCGGACTGCATATTGTGGAGACTGCCTATTGTAAGAGTCAGTTTTGGAACGTGTGTTTCATCAAGTGCTGCATCATTTACTGTATTATGTTTTTTTTTTTTTTTTTTTTTTTTAAACGACAAAATCACATTTACAAAAATATTAGGGTTTATATACGTGAACGGGGGTTGGACCCAAGTGCAGGTAACCGGGCTGGGTGAACTGTGTGGAAATGCTTATTGGGAGTGTCATACATGCAAAAAACGAATATTTGAGTGAGTATAACTTGTGATTATAATAACAGAAAGTGCAGGAGTGTAAAAAAAGAACAATCCGTGGTGAGGATTAATTCCTTGTTACTGACTGAGCTAAACATCGGGCATGCCTTTAAACGGCAGTCTAAGGAGTCATCCAGAGATGAACTAAAACTAAGATGATTGCTAAAGAGCGAGGAGAAAATACAACTGAAACGCTACTAAAGAGAAAAGTGAATGCATTCCTTCAGCCGAGTTGACTTACAGAGTAAGATAAGCAAAAAATATGTATTTTTTAATCTTGTGAGAAACGCTCAACAAAGGAACCCTGGTACGGTATTTTCCTAAATACCACATGCCAAAGTTCTACCAAATACCATACCAAACACCAGAGCGCAATGAAAGGTAAAGGTGCGACTAGATCCCTATTGGGTTTAAAAAAAACAAACAAGCCCATGCATTCCATAAGCGGAAATTAGCACTCATTTAAATTGGCCCATGCATGTCCTCCCAATCTCAGCTAATTTTGCATGCTGTCGCTGGCCTCTATTGTCTAGCCACAGTACTGCGTGATTCCTTAGAAAAAATGTTGAATATTATAAATTAAATGTCTGCCGAATTCTAAACTATTCTTCCTACTGGTACCCAGCTGGTGGAATAAAAAAAGGTTTAATCTAGTTTTTACTCATATCAGGGCCCACTTATTCATACAGATCTTTTCCAGATCTTTCAGGTTTCGGGGCTGTCACTGAGCAACATTATATTTCTGCTTCCACCAAAGATTTTCTGTTGGGTTCAGATCTGGAGACCTTGTGTGCCCTGCAGGATTTTCCTCATGCAAGTCACCATCCTTCCAGTAGGTTTACAATTTTGTCCATGGTGTCCTTAGATAGCTCGTTGGTCTTGGGCAGGGTGGAGAGTTTGGATTGTGATTGATTGTGTGGAAAAAAATTCCGGATGCAGAAATTTGCACAAGAAGTCTTTGGATTTTCAGAAAGAAGATAAAGACAACTTGCTAATAAATCTGTTGCAAAAATGACAGGAAATAATATATTAGAACTGCTGGAAGGGTCATGTCTCTCTTTTTTACATTGAGATGTATAAAGATTCACAAAGAACCTTCAACCTTGTGGGGTACCTAGGATCCCGCAAAATTTCGAGACGACCCAAAATGAAGTAACCACAAACAGACAATGGACTACCAAGGAGGATGTTTATTAAAGAAATAAACATAGGATAAAAATTACTGGGATAACCGGAGAAACAAAGAAAATAGAGAGGACTACAAGGAGACGTGACATAAGGTAAATAAAGATATGGCAAACTCTAAGGCATATGACAAGCTGTATGAGAAGTTGGGCACTCAAAGAAAAGGACTTGTAATGTTTAGGCAGACAGAGAGAGACCAAGCTGAGATGGATGCTTAGTTATAGGATAAAGGATCCAGATGGGCATACACTGGTTATTGATATAGCATCTAATAATGTTTAAAAAAGAATTTAAAGAACAAGGTTAATTATGATGAATGAATGAATAACTGGGTGATAGAAGATTGGATGAGGTGGAGAAAGTGAATCAGATAGTATGGTGTGTCAATAAGGATAGCTATGAAGAGAATGAAGAGTGGAAAAGCACTTGACCCAGATGACATACAGTACCAGTAGAGGCATACACATATTTAGAAGAGATGGCAGTCAGGCTCTTAAGCAGATTGTTGCTTGAAAAGTGAGAGGTTTCCTGAGGAGTGAAGGAGTGTAGTGGTGCAAATCTTTAAACAAAAGTGGTGATATGCAGTGCTGCAGGAACTACAAAGGTAGATCCTGTGCTCAGTGTCATTTGCTTCCCAACAGACTGTTTTTTGTACACTCTGTGTACTTAGCACACATGCACTGACACTTTATTCAGTATCTCACAAACGTGAGTACACCCCTCACATTTTTGTAACCATGTTATTATATCTTTTCATGGAAACACAGAAGATTTGACACTTTGATTTAATGTAATTAAGTCAGTCTACATATTTTATAACAATGTTCATTTGTGTTGCCCTCAAAATAACCTAACACACAGTCATTAATGTCTGAATTACTGGCAACAAAAGTAAGTACACCCCTAAGTGAAAATGGCCATATTGTGCCCAAGTAGCCATTTTCCCTCCCCAGTATCAAGTCACTCATTAGTGTTAAAAGGTCTCACGTGTGTTAAATTTGGTGTTATCACTCTCACACACTCTCATACTAGTCACTGTAAGGTCAACGTTTCACCACATGGTAAAGAACTCTCTGAGGATCTGAAAAAAATGTTGCTCTACATAAACATGGCTTAGGCTATAAGAAAGTAAGCTGCAGCACAGTGGCCAAGACCATACAGCTGTTTAACAAGACAGGTTCCACTCAGAATAGGCTTGATGGTGTAAACATGATAACGACCCCAAACACACCCCCAAGACAACCACCGCCTTGCTAAAGAAACTGAAATTAGAGGTTAAGCATGTCTCCAGACCTACACCTTATTGATCATTTGTGGAGGAGCGCTAGGTCTCTAACATCCACCAGCTTTGTGATGTCCTCATGGAAAAGGATTTCAGTGGCAACCTCTAAAGCTCTAGTGAACTCCATGCCCAACAGAGTTAAGGCAGTGCTGGAAAATGATGGTGGCCACAAAAAATATTTGGGCACAACTTGGCCATTTTCACTTAGGGTGTTCTCACTTTTGTTGCCAGCAGTTTAGACATTAATGGCTTTTATTTATTTACGGAGTTATTTTGAGGGTACAGCAAATTTAAACTGTTAAACAAGCTGTAGACAGAATACTTTACATTTTATAAAAGTGCCATATCTTTAGTGTTGTACCATGAAAAGACAATATAATAGCTACAAAAATGTGAGTGGTGTACTCACTTTTTTAAGATACTGTACATATTCTTATAAACTATTCATACTGTGCTTACTATATTTTGCACTATTAATATGTAAATATCTACTTAAATTATCAACTAGTTTATACCCCTTTTACAAGTTCAAACTAAATAAATTGGAGGCCAACCGGTCAACTCTCAAGCTTGCTAGAGGTTTGCAGCACTTCGAGCCGTTTTATGCACAAATGCAGCGACCCATGTGTCAGCCCCACTGCTGTTCTAAATACCAATCAAGTGACAATTTGTTCGTTTAATATTTTTTTATTATATATGTAATAATTTTTTTATGTGATCTACCCCCACTAGTGACCTCTCATAATAAATAACAATAACTATAATAAACCATTTGTGAGAGGTAAAAAGCAGCAATGAACATGACATTGAGAGTGAGCTGCCCATGATGACACTGACAGTAACAGTTGGCTCAGAAGTGCATTACATTACTGTCCAGTAATAGAATGATGGAAACCAATAGTGTAACAGCCATTTGACTGACATCAGAGAAACATTACAAGGAGTATGTCACACTTGCGTATAGCGTGGGTAGTGACTGTCAGAGGACTGTGGTACCTTTTCCCACAAAAGGAATATGGTAGACAAACAGAGTTTTTATTAGTGCTCGCCGTGAGAAAACAAAAACAAAAAAATAATAAGTTATATACATTAGGGAGGGTTTTTAAACAGCCCCAAACTGTTACTAGTTACATCCAGCTCTCGAAACATGTGCAATATATAGTGATTTACCATATCACTCAAACACTCACTCTCTCCCTTTCCATAGAGGACTAAAGCCCTTATAGCCTTTCCCCAACAGGTAACTACATAAAGCCAAACCATAGCCATTTGTGGGGAGAAGAAAACATTTAACAAATAATTATACTCACATTCCCACCTTCTATGTTGACAAACAAAAAGGGAAACTATGCAAATAATCAATCATACGCAAACTAATGTTACAAATAATATGAGTAGGGAACAATAAACAAGGCAGAACAGGGTTAGGAGTTTGTTTTTCACAGAGTAGATGTACAATGTAGTTCTCACTCTCCCAAATATCCAGCTAAATACTTACACAAGTGAGGTTGTCTCAGAGCTTGGTGAAAAAGAAATACAGGCAGAGCTAAATGGGCATAAAGCCATTCTGACAATACATGTTGACAAGGGGGACATTCCAGCTATCATAGAATGACCATGGTTGGTGCAACTGTGGTTGGACTGGACAGACGTAAAGTCAATATCAGCAAAAAAATCTAGAATGTCAGCGGTCCTAAGAAACCTGTCTGTCTATATTTTGAGATGAACTGGAGAACAGAAAGGAGATCAAAATCAGGCTTCAGCTAAAATCAAAGCATCAGCTTCCATTTTGTAAACAAATTACTCTTCTGAATGCATTTAATATATAGGTAGATGTTACAGCACCACCTTGGTTGTTCAAATACTTATGCGGGTTTTTTCAGGTCATTTGTGCAGAGGTTTTAAGCTTACTGTTAATCCAGTCCTAGTAACTGAATGGTATCCCTCCCTGCCATTCAATATATTTTTGCAGGGTTGCCTTGACACAAGAATTATATCTAAATTTAACCTGGTCAAGCTTACGTACAAATGCACATGGAAGAAAGCTCACCAAGGTACCTCACCATCATAAGGACTAGTTAGATTGTACTGCTTAGAAATACTTCTGCATTATTCCAGTGAGTCATAAACCAGATCCTAAGTGTTCTTCCAAGGGTGCAGTGTTACTTTTATGACTTTTTGTCACTGGTAAAAATAAAAGGAACATTTGGGAAGACTGGAAGAGAATGGTCGAACAATTGTGTATCGAGAGATTGAGAAGTTCCTCCAGAATAACAGGATCAAACAAATCTAACCCAGCCCAAACCACCCATTCACTAATGTGCTAGCTAAAAGAATGAGCAAAACCATAAAACATGCACTGAAGTCATCCAAGCATGAAGCTCATTTTAAGCAGGGTCTCAATACATTCCTGCTCAGTTCTGTAATATTTTGTGTGAATGCATTTCTGAATTCTGGCCAGTTTCATCAATATTAAAGCATTAAGGAATAAAAAACGAACCTCTCAGTGTTTAATAAGTCTGATTGTGCTTAAGATAAGACAATTGGACATCTACACTTTTTGTTTCTCTGTGCATGGAAATCCATGTATGTTTCCTTACATACTGAAACTGTGTTGCCCTATATGGTTTAATTCCTACATTTTAATACAAAGTCCTTATTTTAAAATACAAAGATAATTAGCGCTGCTTGTTATTCAAGTGATGATCTACAGTAATAAGCTCTGCCTATCTGTATGCTTGTTTCCCACTGTCAAATGTATTGAGTGTCTTTATCCAAAGATGAGTCTGCACTACAGAGACAACTTACACTTGATACCGGAAGAGAAGGAGGAAGAAGAGGAGGAGGGTGGTCGTGAGGATGAAGAGGTGGAGGTTTTAATGGAGAAGGAGGTCTTTCCTCTTCGTGTGGAAGGCACCACAACCCGCGAACGTTTCAGAGGAATGACAGCCCTCGGAGGTGGCGCCACTCTTCCATGATAGTCAAAGAGCCTAAGCACAAAAAAGTTATTTTACAGTCTTTGAGTATCATTTCTTAATAATTATTTTTGCAATTTACTATGGTTATCCCAGCATACGCTGGTTTCACCTTGATAAATTGCGTGGGTATCACATTTTTGTAAATGTTGTGGTATGGCATCGCCCTCTGAGTTAAGGTAAGATACAGGTAAGAGGCTACCCAGGCTCATGAAACAGTAATGCTTCTACTGAGTGATCTAGGGTAGTGTTTAGTTTGTAAATTTTCACAATTTATGAACTTACAATTTATTAGGGACGCCTGTTCAACGGATTGTTATTGCAAATATCCAAATCAGCCAATCATCATGGCAGCATCTCAATGCATTTAGACATGTCGACATCAACAGTACACCCTGCTGAAAAAACTGAACATCAGAATGTGGACAAAAGCTGATTTAATTGACTTTGAATGTGGCATTGTTTTTGGTGCTAGCATGGGTATATCAGAAACTGCTGATTACTGGGACATTCACACCCATCCATTGCTAGAGTTGACAGAGAATGGTCTGAAAAAAAGAGATATCCAGTGAGCGGCAGTTCTCTAGTTGAAAATGCCTTGGGCAATACAAGATTGGAAAAGCATTGCTTGGTTTGATGAGTCTTGATTTCTGTGACATCAAGACAGTAATCATGGATCACATGAAGTCATGGATCCATTTAGATTTGTATCAAGCTGGTGGTGGTAGTGTTATGTTGTGAGGAATATTTTATTAGCACACTTTGGAACCCTTAATACCAACTAAAAGTCTTTTTAAATTTCACAGCCTACCCAAGTATCGTTGCTGACCATGTTCATAGTTTTTTGTCGAGAGGGTACTCATTAACAATCGTAACAATATTACAAGTAGTCCCTGATTAAAAATAGGGATACACTCTAACAAATCCATCTTAAGTTGAATATGCCATACTTTGATGAGTTTAATATATACTGGATATATCAGACCACAGCCTAAAACCAACATTTAAATATCACTGAGACCACAAATGCTCCCTTCTACACTTCTCGGTGCTCATCACTGCCACCACGTGACTAGGTAGATACTTACATTAAACTGCAGTTAATAATTAGCATAAAGTATATTTTATGATAAGGTATTGAAGATCTCCTGTAATTTATTTAATAATGTATTGAAAGTGCAACACAAAAAGTATTACTAAACACACAATTTCTGTAGAATGTGTATATAATGTTTATTATATGATCCCTTGTAAAACAGAAAACTGTAAAACAGGTAGTACCTGTTTGTTAAATATTTTTTTCTATATCTTCATAAACTTTATAATTTGTGTTTAGAGGAGAGAGTGTTTATGTACTGATTATTAAACAGGGATGAAGATTCCTTCATGTACTTTAATATACAGGAAGCACATATCTGCTGATGTTCTACTCAGTGGTGCAGCAGCAGGCTGAATGACTGCAAATGTGCCTGTCGCCAACAATGCAAAATTTCATGACCAAATCCAAAATGGCACCTGAGAAGCAAAATCGTATCCAAACAGCAGAATGGCATTTATGAGCAATGAGTAGGGAATAATACCTTAAACAAGGTACTTAGAGATGCAACAATTTTCTTGGTCAATAATATAGAAACAAAGAAACTCCTACATTTAATAAGTACTATTTTACAAAAATGTGAATGTAAATGTGTTGTAAATCCAGAAAATCACAGCAAACTTTGAGGTAGGTCAGTCTATAGTAATACATATAAAACATCTAAAATCTATTAAATAAAATTAGATAAAATGTAAACTGTAATGTAAGATTAAAAAATCAAGTCCCAACTATTTAGAAATGTATTGCAGGTATAAAAAGTTGACCAAACAAAACAGGAAATATATTCAGTTCATACGGTGTGTTGTTCTTACTATGGAATAGGTTAATGTAAGCCATGTTGCACTAGAAGAATGTATGTTTCCATTGAAGCGTCACTGTGCCTCCTACAGGACAGCATCCCAGCAACAAATGTCATTATGCAAAAATGGGAAAAAATACTGCATTAACAGGACTGAACTGTAGTTCACAAGTGCCATTACCAGCCAACCTGGGAAGTTCAAAATCAATTAAGGGATGCATATTCCCAAAGTGAAAACTACTGGACCAACTTTAACATATAAAAAGTGTCGTCCTACTGATCTAGAAACGAAGCATCTCACGCACAGTAAGGAAGATGGTACAAATGACTAGCATCACTGTTGGAGAGTTATAGAACAATGGATCGTAAAGTGGCCAATTCTCCAAAACTATCATCAGATGCAACTTTCATTATTTTTATGAATCATTTTATTATTATAACACATTATTTGCCAGTAAACAGCCTTTCCTACAAATGTACGTTCGTTGACTTTGATAAACTCTACTGGGACTTTGACTTTGTAACCGTGTTCTACGGTCAGATGAAACAAACAAACAAAAAAACATTTTTGGCAACAATCATGCAAGGTGGGTTTGGCACAAAAAGAAAGAAACTAAGCTACTTCTTTAAGTGAATTATTATCTTCACTACTCATCTTTACAAGGGGTACCAATAGACTGTATGGGAATCACATATTTAGTCACAATTCTACCGTTATTGTATTAATAAAAAACCCAAATAAATTTTTGCCTATGTTATTTATGTTGCAAGGATGGTCCTCACCTAACATTCACCTAATTAGTTAAATAGTTATAGTGGTCGTTGTGGGCTGACATAGGTTTGCTAAAATAATGAAAACAACATTGCATTGCAGGTTTTTATATTGTTTCATTTTCATACTAAAACTACACATTGAATACGTCAGTACATTTGTTCCACAGTACTTTTGTGGCCACAGTATCTTTATAAAATAAAACATTTTGCCCTCTCTGTGGACCTTTACAAAACAATAACTAGTTTAACAATGCACTCAGAAAGATGCAAGCTACTCCAGATCCCTTGCTTGGACTCCGCCTCGAGTCTAAAAGCTCTCCTTGTGTCTACTTCGGGTTTATTCTGGGAATTACAGATTCCTGGGCTGGACTGAGTAAGCTGTATACACTTACTGTACATTTGCAAAAATAAAAACTGTGGTAGCCTAGTGGTTAAGGTACTGGACTATGGACCAAAAGGTCCAGGGTTCAAATCCCACCTCTGCCACAGAGTCCCTGAGCAAGGCCCTTAACCCACAATTGCTTGGATTGTAAGACTGTATAAGAGCGTCTGCTAAATGCTGTAAATGTAAAAAAACCACACATTCAAAAACAATTAAAAACCCCGCCTGACAGAAAAAAAAATCTAAAACCAGAAATTCAGCATCAAAGTAAGATGTAAGGTTCACCTAAAATTGTAATCCAGTGTATTATTAATCATTCATGCATATTATATATGTTTAACAATCCTTCATAAATATTGCCTATTTTTTTATAGCATTTTGTATTATAGCCATGTTTTATTTATAACTTGGATACAGTGAAATGCATTTAAGCTTTGCCATGCCAAGTTCTTTTAGATACAGTCAAATCCAGTTAATAGGACCACCGGTTAATGGGACCAGCCACTCATTCGGACCAAATCATAAAGCACCGAAACAAATCCTATTATATATGTGTAATGTTATTCGCTTATTTGGACCAAAATTCCGCTTAATCGGACCAAAGA
>JAUZSU010162877.1:0-13702 GCA_034780255.1 Parotocinclus maculicauda | reverse complement strand
TAGATCTCTGCAGTTCATCCAGAGTGATCATGGGCCTCTTGGCTGCATCTCTGATCAGTCTTTTCCTTGTTTGAGCTAAAAGTTTAGAGGGACAGCCAGGTCTTGGTAGATCTGCAGTGGTCTGATACTCCTTCCATTTCAATATGATCGCTTGCACAGTGCTGCTTGAGATGTTTAAAGCTTGGGAAATCTTTTTGTATCCAAATCCAGCTTCAAACTTCTCCACAACAGTATATTGGACCTGCCTAGTGTGTTCCTTGGTCTTCATGTTGCTCTCTGCGCTTTAAACAGAACTCTGAGACTATCACAGAGCAGGTGCATTTATTTAAAGGTTGTAATGCGTTCATTTCATGCTGACGATCATGTCCTCGTACTACAACCTGTAAGGGGCTCTCCTTTGCAACACAGGTTCACGGGTCCGTATGCTATCATTGAGAAGTGTTCTGACACGAATTGTATTAGCTATTCCGGATCACCGGATAAAAACTCTGTTGTGTTATGTCAATCTGCTAACAGTTCAACAGTTACCAGTAAACCCAGTGTTCCTGTAGCCCTAGCTGTGCCGAGAGTTGTTCCAGAATACATGTCTGAAAGTGATTAAATTAATCTGGATTAAAACATTATTCATTGTTCCTGTATCCCAACTTTGCAAGCTCTGTAATGTCTTCCTGACAACTTGATGCACTTACTTACTTACTAGAAGCTCAAAATGACAATAAAACACTAGTCGGTCGTTTTCCAACTCTGTACCTTCCCACACCTCTGAGATAGAACACAATATCAACATACAAGATCACCTACTTATAAAGCAGGATCCCTACCGTGTTAACCCTCACAAAAGCGGCTTGTTAAGAAGAGACAGAGTATTTGCTGGAAAATGGTTTAGCTGTTCCCAGCAAAAGTCCTTGGTGTTTCCCCTGCATACTGGTGCCTAAACCTGATCAATCGTTTCGTTTTTGTACAGACTTCTGTAAACACAACTCTGTCACGGTTCCTGATTAGTTCCCTCTTTCTCACATGGATGACTGTGTGAATCGTACTGGTTCTGCTAAGTTCATCATTGAGCTGGATCTGTTAAATGGTTATTGGCAAGTTCCACTTCTGAAAGAACTGCCTTTGCTACTCCTGACTATTTTTTGCAATACACAGTTATGCCGTTTGGACTACGTAATGCACCTGCCACTTTCCAACCCCTCATTTGCAAACTTTCAGGTGATGGGCCTAACTGTGAAGCTTACCTAGATGATGGGGTTATTTACTCTGACACTTGGCGCCACCATCTGGCACTACTTGAAACTGTGTTCACTAGAATTCGTGATGCTAGGCTGGTACATAATTTGTAGAAATGTGAGTTTGGTAAAGCTGTAATTAAATACATTGTGAAAGTTGTAGGAAATTGTGTGGTTAGTCCAGTTGATGCCAAAGTTCAAGCGATTAGTTCCTTCTCTCCTCCTAGACATAAAAATGAACTTTGCAAGGCTTTTTATTATCGTTGTTTCTGTAGAAATTGTAGCTGATAGTTGATGCTTTTTCCCATGAGTATCCCCCTTTTGTTTGTTTTTGTACTGTGATTTTGTGTGTGCGCTGGGGTTGGTTTGTTTTCCTACTCTGACTTACTGTGTATGACTTTGGTTTTGTGGTTATTGACTTTGTTATTTAGATTGTAATTTGGATTTGACTAATTGATAATTTGTGTAAATAGTATTTTGTACATCCTGCATTGCTTTGTGTGTTTATTCCCTTACAAAAAATTACTGCAGTTACTTTGAAATTAACTGTAGTTATACTGCAGTATAAAGCAGTTTTAATGAAGTACACTATGAATGAAATGCAGTTACCATGCAATTAGTGTACTGCATTACTGAAAATACTGCAGTATTTAGTTGTCAACCAAGTGCATGAGTGAGCAAAACTGCATAATTCTTACTGTACTGTAGTTTTTTTCTGCGTGAATAACTGTATTATTAGTAAAACTGCAGTTTACAGAGTTAAGGTATATCAGTACAGCAATTACTTGTACATTGTATAGTAACAATAGTCCATTTATATAAAGTAACTAAGCTAAGAAAATGATGGGTACGTTTACTTAAGCTCATAATAAATACTTTTCTCATTTCAATATCAATTAAAAACAATATGTTCATTAAAATTTTCTTTGAGGAATACAAATGCTGTCAGTTTACAGTACATGACAGGTATATAATAAGGTCACAAATGCTTCATGATTGTTGTGTTACATTTTTCAGTATAATGCATTCAATAATAAAAACACTCAGGTAATTGTCCATTAAAAGTTTTATTTTTTATTATTTGACCACTAAATCATATAAGTAAATTTCTTACTACTATTTCAATGTTAGTGAATTACAGTTTTGATAAAACAAAAAATAGACAATAAATTCAGGGCAAACACAATCTGCACAAAATGTTATGAAAGAGTACACTTGCTGTATTAGGTACAAATAGCACAGCATTTCATCCAGCTTTTCCATCAATCACGCTCATGTGTGTTTGGTAAAGGCCATTCTTGTTCTTCCCAACTTGTATGCACTTATTTGTTATTTCTGATGGAAGTGCTGCTGAATAACATAATGAAAATTCGACTTGAAGCATATGTGAAGCCACACATACATACTCTGTCTGTCTTTTAATAAATGGCTGGCTTTTTGCATATTTCACAAAGAAAACTGGCTGATCGTTTACAGAATGCGTCTCAACAATAATGATATGTTTGATTTTTGCAACTTTTTGCCCGACTGTCACCAGTGAATTACATCTTGAGTATTTTGAGTCATAGTGATAAGTGGAGTACAGTGTCCCATCAATAAAACATCTCTGGAAGTATGTTGCTTGTTTTCCTACAACCAAAATCCCTCAGGTCTGTAGTGTGATTTCAAGAGACAATGGTAGATCTTTCTTCTGACCCTGGCCAAAAAATGTGTACTCATCGACTTGTTCCATCCTTTTACTTAATGAATAACCACAGAGTACTGAATTAACAAATTCATTTGCTAATGATCATTCTGGGGTGTACACATTTGATAATTTTTTGAGCTCCTTCAGTCTTGCCAGAGCTTGAGTTATTTGCAGGGGCACATGCTGTGTGCCATTGAAAAGTTTCAGAAGTCGACCATTGTGTCCTTCAAACACAAATGCTGAAGTCAAAGACAAAGGACCATGCCTCTTAACACTCTCAGCAAGGTGGGTGAGAAGATGAACATTGTAAGATACTTCTTCTCTACCATAGACAGATTCGGTGAGAAGTACAAACTCACAGAAAGCCATTTGAGCCTTTTCAATATTCGCATGTGGAATGTTTGAGCTAATTAACATGTAAATAGCATAGACAAGTAGCATCCAATGTTTGAAATACAGGTTTAGGATCAAGCCAGCCAGAATAAATCGAGAAACTAAAAGGAATGTGCTTTACTCACTCCCTTTCCATGTTCGACGTTGCCTGATGGATCACGGCAGTCTGGTAGTCTTCAACAAGGTTTCCATTTTCGGCTTGCTTTGCCCAAACCAGAGTGCTGGCACTAGCACAAAGTTTTTCCTGTCCTGAATTTTGACTTCATATATGGTACACTGGATGGGCCATATGGAATAATTTGATTAGTTAAAAACTGGAACACCATCAGTGTTCCACATTAAAGATATATTATTCTTATATGTCATCATGGTGATTTTCTTATATTGTGTTCCATCCATGATATCTTTGATACAGTCAGAATTAATTCTCTGTGCTAATCTGTCTTTGAGGTTGTTGTTCTCAAACAGATTCTTTATCTCATCTCTCAGAGAAGTATACATGATATAACAACCCTTGTTTACATGCTCTGAGACTTTACATTCAGTATTACCCACTAAACAAACTACACTGTCAACTTCTAGTACACCAATGTATGCACCACAGATCGGATTTAGACAGTAGGGATGCATTTGCCAACTGGTTATATCAAAGGCATGGTTAAATAGGTAAGTAGTGTATGATAAACTGCTGTCAGGAAGAAGCAGCTTAAGTAAGTAAATCCAGTAAAAGTAAAAGTAAGTAAAGTCAGTAAATCCTGACACCCTGCCTTAGTCACATGATGCAGCATCTAGCCCAGTAGTGCAGTCAGACCTTCTCCTTTTGTAAGCTTAGATCCAGGGTACAAAGGCTTGTCACCTTCATGGATGAAAGATGTAGTCTTGATTGTTCCAACTTCAGTAGTGTTTAAACTGTAATTCTTTAATTAAAGAAAAAGTAATAAGCACAATATTTGCTTTTCATACAGTCCCTTACTTTATTTGTCTTACTTAACGTACAGGTGCATCTCAATAAATTAAATTTAATCAAAAAGTTAATTTATTTCAGTAATTCAATTCAAAAAGTGAAACTCGTATTATATAAATTCATTGCACATAGAGTGATATATGTATGATAAATAAGTGTTTATTTCTTTTAATGTTGATGATTATGGCTTACAGATAATGAAAACCTAGGGCAGGAACGATATGGCCTAAAATCAATATTGCAATATATTGAGCAGTTCACCTCGATAACGATAAATGGACGATAATTTTAATACACACATCCCCCCAAAATAAAGATTGTGTAAGGCCAACATAAATACTTTAAAGCATAAAGAAATGAAGAAAATGTGAACTTTTCCTAAGAGTTGTTGAGCTTAGAAGTATAAAATAACATAACTTGCCTGTAAACACAAAGTATTAAAAATACATTTGCTTACAAAAAAATAAAGATATCACAAAGAGCTTGCATCACTTGAAATGTTCACATTTATTTGTCAAGTAATTGTTTGTAAATAAAATTAAATAAATAAATAAATGTCATATAAGTAAACAATGAGTTGTGTAAATGGAATGTGATCATGTGCACAGGGCTATCTCTCTGTAAAGGCCTTAGAACAGTTAAAAGCCTAAATGTCATTATTTAATGAGTGATGACGCATTTCTTTTGGAAATAAGCTGCTGCTTCTCCTTCTGCACCAGCTCTGCCGTCCCCGCTTCAGCATTTTAAATGTTCTCCTCCATGTTCACCGTCACTTCTTGTTATTGACTGGACGGGGTGGAGTACCGTGACTCCAGACTGCACATAGGGCCCGCACCGGTAGGGCAGCCTGTAGTCGCGTGACTACCCTACAGACAGCACAGAGTGCAGCCTCTTAAAGGAACATGAACGTAGCCGGAAAAAACAACAAAACGACTTTTCTTTTCATTTTTTAAGATACCGAAAATACCAACATGAGCAAAATGACGTCGGTTATTGTCATAAATTTGCCCAGACCTATGAAACCCCAAAAGTCACTTCACACTGAACCTTAAGCAACTTAAATTCTGTGCCCCTCCGCTGTTACTCCAGACTCTGGGACCTTGATTTCCAAACAAAATGCAAAATTTACTTTTATCTGAAAATTGGACTTTGGAAAACTGAGCAACAGTCCAGTCTACAGTCCGTCTACCAGGAAATTTTAGACCATTCCATGCTTCCCCCTGCTGACAAGCTTTATTGAGATGCTGAGTTTGTTTTCCAGCAGGACTTCGCATGTGTCATTGATGCAGTATTTTGTGCTAAAGGAGCCCTGACCAAGTATTGAATGCATATTCTGTACATACTTTTCAGTAGGCCAACATTTCTGTATTAAAAATCTTCTTTTAATCGGACCTATGTAATTTTCTCAGATACTGACTTTTGGGTTTTCATTAGCTGTAAACCATAATCATCAACAGTCAAATTAATTAACACTTGAAATATATCACTCTGTGTGTAATTAAACTATATAATATATGAGCTTAAATTTTTGAATAGAATTATTGAAATAAATGAACTTTTTGATGATGACGAATTTATGAGATGCACCTGTAAAAAGAGTTGTAGATTTAAACTGTAACAAAGACAAAGCCGAAATTAAATGGATACGGAGATCTGCTAAAGGCTAATAAACAAACACACTATAGACACAAGGCGATCACCCGTAAATTTCCTAAAAAACAATAAACGGCAGAAAAAAATAATCCACCAGTAACAGGAAGGAAGTCAGTTAAATTATTAAAGTATCAATCAATTAAGTTATAGACAGAGTAATAATAAAGTAGGAGCTAGAAACGTGAGGGCAAAAGCGAAGACTGCTGCGCATGCGGGTTTCAGGTCCACTAAGTGCTGCTGCTTGATGACAGAGTCTGCATGTTTTGGCATGAGCATGGATTACAGCTTTAATTCATGTCTTAGCCAGCTAATCCATGTCACATTATGGAAATCCACTCTTACACGCCATTCCATTGATGCTTGTCTCAGCTAATGCTTATACTGTGTTATAAAACCACTTAATCTGACCACACTCTGTTTCAAAATCTTCCATTCTTTTTTGCCCCTAGTATTTTTGATGTATTATTGGTAAAATATATTTTTATATCACTTATAGTATCACATGCATGTAGACCCACAATGCTTCCAAACTTTACTGCTCCCAAAAAAATAGGGATATTTCAAAATGAAAGCAAAACAAAATTGGGATGGTGGCAGTTTAGGGCTAGTGATGTAAAGAAAAAAATAATTAATAAATAATTACTAAATAATGTTTTCAAACAAAACAAACAAATAAAGATTCATTTTGGGTCAATAGATGATTATAATGATGATTTGGCACAAAATCTGTATCCACAAATGGTTGAGCAATGATGTACAGATGATATCCAGTTTGTTAAAAAATGTTTGTAAAAATTATTGAAATATAATTATTTGTTTTAAAATTATTACACACAATAATAGGACCTTATGAACTTGGTCGACGTAGGAGGAGAGGTCTGGAGAGTATACTAAGATGTCTAGATAGACAATCACAAAGCGACCCAACATGTCCCTGAGGACGTTGTTGATAAAAGATTGTAAGATTGTAAGATGTGGAGAAAGGGTAGTCGGAGAAACCTCACTGAAGACAAGAGCTAGGTCCTGATACTCATGAGGCACATTGGATGGTATGGCAGAGGCGACTCCATCTGCTTGGAGGGTGTCCAGTTGAATTGAGGGAAGGTGCAGGCAGTTGCGGAGACAGTGGGGTGACCAATGGACAAGTTCTCCTGAAGACAAGGAGATAGGGTGGTGGTGCAGGTGAAGCCACGGAAAGACCAAGATGATAAAATGTGTCTTAATGGGAAGAAACAAAATATCCTCTAAGTGGGTGGTGCCGGTGATCATATGTACTGGTGTGGTCATCCGGTCAACTAGTCCTGGACCCAGTGATTGTCTGTATTCGGCAGTGACTTGGTGGTTGGTGTGTAATAGGAAGCAGGGGGTTTTCAAGGAGGAGATGAGATTCTTAGCAATAATATTCCCCTGAGTGCCAGAGTTCACTAATGCTGTAAGAGAAACCGCAGAGTAAGATGGATTTAGAGTCACCGGGAGTACGAACGAGGAGGTGGGAGAGAACATACTCACCCGGGGTGAACTGGTAGAGGTCCCACTGGGCACCGCATAGGTTCTGGGTGGTGGAGCAAGATGGCAGTCTCCCCGAAGGTGCTGGTTAGAGCAATATATACACAGGCCCATGGTTGTGCGCTACCAGCATTCCTCAAAGATGCGTCCTACCGACCTTCATGGGCTCAGGGGTTAAACTGGTGGACCCAGGTACCAGTAGATGCCAGGTGTGTGCACTGAGCTGGTCCAGATAAATGGACAGAGATATTTAGGGTCAGTTCCGAGTCCTGACTGGTGAGCTCAGACTGCTGACCTTGCTGGTTTCAGATTGAATCATTCACACTGGAGGAGGAATCCCTTACAGCGATCCAGATTAGGATCGTATTTGTCAGGCAGCGGCAGCCTATATGCGGCTGATGCAGCAGCACAAGAGGGGCTGGGAGGAAAAGGGACAGAAGCGGCAGAGGGTGGGGTCGGCTTTGCGGGAGTGAGCTGAGCTGCCCAGTGTGAGAGATCGCTTACAGTAGGAAGTACCTCCGTGATGGCTTCATGGTCATAAGCTGCTGGACAGCAGTAAGTATTTCCATGATCTGTCCGCAAAACTCCGTGACCTGTACCTGAGTAGTGGGAGCTGTATTGGAGCTTGAATCCGCCGCTGCTGGCTCCATGAAGGCTGATTTAACTGTTACGATCTCTAGTTAAAGCGGAGCCAAATGCAGATGGTGGAGAGAGGGGCTTTATTAAACAAAACAGAAGGCACAATCGAAAACAGTAACGGTCCAAGGTCAAAGAACAGAAGGTCAAAAGCAAAGTCCAATGGGCGAGGCAAAAGCGAAGTCGGAGGACGGAAAACAGGGTCAAACACTGTAAGCGAGCGGTAGACAAAGAGTGTGAACGTGGATAAAAGACCTCTTCAAAACGAGGGCTAACCAAGAAAATCAACAAGTGACTGAGAGGATGAAGAGGTATATACTGTATAATGAAGGGAATGAAGATCAGGTGTGTGACATCAGTCAGAATGACAGTGATTGCAAGCATGTGAATGAGTGGGCCTGGTCCGCTGAGCAGTACATGTAAGTGACATGTCCATGTATTTATGTAAAAGACAATGTAAAACAAGTAAAACGAGAAAATGTTAGACTGAAATAGTTAAATCCCTTCCAGTCAAATGTCTTTGCTGCTAAAAACCTCTGTCTTTCATGGAGACTGCATTAACCAATTATGGTTATAATCAATTTGACATCACCTGTTTAAAAACCCTAAATTTAGTTTTCTACCTCATTACTAGACATAAATTGCCCTAACTTTTTGGACCAAGAATCAAATGATCACACCTGTCTGAGCTTCAAAGCTTCTATGTGCAGATGTGAGAAACTTCCAAAGTTTGTTTCTTATAGTCTGAGTCCTTGATGTGCCTTTCTGCAAACTCCAGGTGGGTTTTGTTTCTTTCACCAAGGGAAGGCAGGTTGGTGGAGTGTTGTAGTGATGGTTGCCCTTCTAGAAATGTCTCCCATCTACACACAAGACCACTGAAGCTTAGCCAGAGTGGCCATTGTTTTCTTGGTCACTGCTCTTACCAAGACCAAACTCCCGAATTACTTTTCTGTAACCTTCACCCCATATCTGTCTCCACAAAATTCTGTCTCTGAGCTCTACAGGCGGTCCTTCCATCCTCGTGGCAGCACCAATACAACTACTGAGTCATTCCATAGTATGAGACAAAACAATATATGTTTGTGTGCATAGGTAAATGCTATATGTGTTTACTGGTAGATTTACAAGCCATTAATTTGGTGTGATTATGGTAAAAAGACTAATGTAGCTGCAGTCAGGCTTTAAACTGACATTTTGGAGAAATAACAACACTCAGAGCCTGGTCAGAGTGCTGAGTATCTGGGATTGTGCAGTGTGCTTTAATATATCTCTCTATTCAGTGTGCTGCCTTGAGAGTAGTTTCTAATTGACAGACTGTCCAGAGGAGAGACATTGCACAACTCACACTAAACTATCTCCCTATTTCCCATGCTGTCACTTTACCAGACACCTTCTAACAAATTTCAAAGCTGCATTTTGAAAAGACAGCAGGGAAAGGACAACAACAGGGGAGGAAACAGGAATCAATGGCCAAAGAAAGATGTAGAGTGTAGAATTCATCTTCTGTAGGGAATGATTCAGCTGGAAGTCAGACTGATGAAGTGCCTTGTGGAGATTTGCTGCTTCCAGACTGTTTGAAATATTGTGTTGAAGTTTCTTCTTTAACAATGCATGCTGGTCTGAATGAAGCCTATATCTTTTCTCTGTGCTCTGGAGATGATCTCTTGAGGTCATTTCTTCATCTTTTGGGTGTTAACAATGTCTGCAGGTACTGCACTGACCTTCTCACCACTGCCCACTCTTACACCATTCTCTAAAGTCCACTGCACAGAGGTCATCCCACTTTATCTGCAGTTCTGTTAGGTCCAAGGTTTCATGCCATCATTTTTGTAAATAGCAGATCTACACTACTGTCTGCTGTACAATCAGTATATGACAATACTAGTGTGTATTGTTAGATGCAGCATGAAAATGTGTTGATTTATTAAAGATCATTAAACAATTCGAGGAATATGATGGGATTTCAGCACATAAAGGGCCAGGGCACCAGCCTTAACTGAACACAGTCAGTCGGCACGCCTTGAATTTAACTGCCATTCATTAATAGCGGATATAGTCACATGATTAAGGGATTACTATATTATTAATTATTCATTTATTTTATGTTAAACAAAATTTTTTATTAACTTAAGTTCTAGTAAATATTAAATTTTGAGCTTCCTGTTGTGTTCCTGGTCAAAAGTGACAATGGATATTTAAAAAAAAAAATTATACTGCAATTATATACTATAATATATACTATAATTATAAAGGAATTAAACTGCACTTGACATTTTCACAATATTCCAAGATCAATATTGTCATACATTAACAAACAACTAATAAGAACAATAACATGTTAATCAGATGTGTACCAGACGTGTTTTTACCGGATAACAGAACATGTTATCGAACAGTCAACCGAAATCAAACAGTCAAACAAAATCAGGCTTCTAAATGTGATGGATTGTGTTGACTCAAACTTCAGTGATGTTTTTTTTCTCTCATGTACATGTTGAACAACCTGCACACGTTGTTGCGTGTCTTTTGCAAATACACTGCTCAAAAAAAAATAGGGGATTTTTCATTCTGGACTATTTTTGTGAGCGGTACATGTACATGTGCTTGTTTTGACATATTTTGGTGCACACAGACTCCACCTCTTCTCCCTATCACCTCTGTGATGAAGCAAGGGATCTTGCTTCTGGCCCCTAGATCTTTGTTAACAAAGCAGTGAGGCTGACATTCCGGGAAGGTGTTGACTTTATAGAATGTGGGGTGCCTGCATAGCTTTCCCCAACTAATCAACAAACTTTTTGAAAAAATTCTTCTGCTTCCATTCTGGATTCACCTTCACATACACCACAAATGTGTTGTAAGTGGACACATCTAAAATGTTGAAAGGTAACACCATCGGCCAACCTACAAAGGCCAGTAACCTGCAAAGGTGCAAAAAGTGGATAAAGCATGTGCATTCAACTAATATTTCATGTTGTGCATGATGCATCAAAGTGCCACATCTAACAATCAAATCTAAAACATGTGTGCGTATTTTAATTTGTACTGACTGTGTTGTTCATAAATAGTGTACTCCATGAAAGCAAAAGTCTCACTTTTACAGTGCAGTTCAAACAAACTGATGATGGAGAAGTACATGAAAATCCATACATCTGTACATGAAAATCCCCACCATTGTCATTTTATTTATGGAGCATCTACTTATCCAAGAGCGTATGAGGTAAAAAAATTATCAAATTATGTTGTATCCCTTAAGACCTGACCTTCAGAACCACATGCTTGGCTTGCTTGGCATGTACTGCTTCAAAGAGCACAAGGCACAACCCATAAAAGCATATTTTCATCTCTTCCCCTGTGACGTTTGGACTTGAGTTATAGATGTGGGAGACACTCCACCCACTTGTCCCAAACTTCTCTGATTACTGCCAGTTTGTCTGTTTGATGCTGGCCTGCTCTTGTATCTTAGTTGTCAAAGTAAATCACCAATAAAAACGTGGAATTTCCGAAGTGACTTGGCACCCTGAAAAATTGTCTAATTGTGTAGTTGCAAGCTATTTAGGGATTTCATCATCTATAGTCCGTAATACAGTCCATAAAGCAATGCAAAGCCTCATTTTGCATGTGCTGCAACAGCAAAGCTTCATAGTGTGGGTAGTAGACTGGCCTGTCTGCAGTCCAGACTTGTCTCCCAATGAAAATGTGTGGGGCATTATGAAGTGCAAAATACAACAACTCCAGACTGTTGAGCAATTGAAGTTGTACATCAAGAAAAATTGGGAAAGAATTCCACCTACAATCAGTCCATCATCTTTGTGACATTTCTACACCTCGACTCGGATTCACCTGTAAAGAATACAGTTTAATAGACACACCTGCCTATATAAGATTGCACATATACCAATGCATATAAGAGCAAGAACTGCCTATAGAGCTCAGAGACAGGATTGTGTGGAGAGCACTGAATGCTAAAAATAAATATTCTGCTGCACTGAAAGTTCACAAGGGCTCCATAATTCCTAAATGGAAGAGGTTTGAAACAACCAGGACTCTTACTAGAGCTGACAGCCCCAATAGACTAAGTAAACAGAAGCATGGCAAAAAATCCCCAAATTTAGATGTGAAAACCTGGAGAATATAATCACTGCCAAAGGTGCTTCAACTAAGTACTGAGTAAAGTTTTGAATAGTTATGTCATTACAATATTTTAGGGTTTTTTTTCTTCTTTGTAATACATTTGCAACACATTTGTGACACAGAGTAAGCAAGGCATTCAGATTCCACCTGTTTGTACCATAAACATGTTGTGGGTGGCTAGGGTAAACGTTTACACTAGACACATGACAACTACTAATGATAATGGGACAATATAGACTGGTTCTTTTAGCCTCAGAGTATGTATCTTGTTTAAGGTTTATGTGATTATGACTGCAGAATAAGAGTTACCCAATGACCTCTGACTTCACTGTGATAAAATGTAATTAATCCTAGGCAATTTCCAAGAAATGTTAAATGGGTCTGCACAATAAACCTTTTCATCGTTTTGAAGGTGAACTGTGATTATTCTTTATGTTGGAATAGACCTCCCCTGTGATTGAACACTTGTGCCTCCCAAATATAAAAATAACCCATTCGGGCAGTTTGAGTAGGTGAAAGCATTCATTCTCTCTGTCATTCTTTTTTATCCAACACTGAAAAGAGAAATGAGCCTGGAGCAATTTCAAACATTGAAGTCCCTGTCCACACAATATATATATATATTTAGTTTTAGGTGGAAGCAAAGGGAATTTTCACATCCATGGCACTGTAACCAATCTTCATGGATGACACCACAAGGGAAGCCTGTCAGTGATGGGAGTGAAAGATAGTTTCAATGATGTATAAAGCACTTTGAGCAACCGATACAGAAGTTGACTTTTACGGTATGACGGCTTCTACTTACACCATCTATTACATAACAGAAGAGCTTATATGGGGGACCAACTTTGGCTGATCTTGGATGAGCTTGCCAATAGCTCAACAATAAATTCTAAAGAGAAGTCACATTGCTGGTCTTTTTTCTGATTAATATGATATTGACTATACTGTATATTGTATGCTTGTAATTTAGGTAAACAAACAAAATACAAGCTATGTGTGTGTTTTTGTTATTTTATTTGACTTGCACACAATTCTATTTTATGGGCTCAAGGTCTGGGTGTGTCACGAATCTGTGTGCTGTGTCCGGGGGAACTAGCGAGACGGGACGCCGTCCTCGCCAAAACTCCCCGGAGCCCCCACACAGCCTTTGTGGCAGAGCCCGAGATGCAGAGATCCACAGACAGACGATGTAACATAACCAAAAACACATTTATTAACACAGACACCAAAAATACAAAAACACGAAAACCCGAGTGCAGCATGGGAGCTGCGAGAGTCCAGGGGAACAATCAGGAGGCTACGCGAGTCCCGAGTGCAGCCTGGGAGCTGCACCAGTCCAGGTGGCAGCCTAGGAGCTGCAGGGGTCCAGGGGTGTCGCCCAGGTGGCCGAGACAGGTCCCCAGGTTCGTCCCAGGAGCCGACGGGTCCCAAGGGTCGTCCTAAGGGCCGAACGGTCCACAGGCTCGTCCTTGGAGCCGACCGGTCCCGAGGGTCGTCCCG
>JAUZSU010162876.1:0-20000 GCA_034780255.1 Parotocinclus maculicauda | reverse complement strand
ATAATAGGCTAAAGAGCGCGCGCGCGGAATCTGCCCGCGAAGCCGAAATAATCCGAATAAATAAATAAATAAATGAATAAATCGCTGTGCCTCGGCCTAAAACAAGTCGCTTTATTTCAGCAGAGAGTCACAAAAATACTCAAAACGGTCCTTAGGAGGATTTGGAAGGATCCGATTTTAAAATATACTCACTCTAATGATTCAGTGGATGCCAGATCCTCGTGAACTCACCTTTATTGGTGCGACTACGAAACGCGGGGTTTAATTAAGTCGATTTAAGTTTGTATTAAGTTTGATTTAATGCAATTCTCATGTCATGCCGAGGCCTCTTCGTTTTATAAATACTACACGTTATTTCTGTCTTTATTTTTCCTGACAAACAGCAGAACTGGCGGCCAGAGCTGACGTGGACGACTGGGAACGGGCATTATAAATAAAAAAAGAGAATAAAATAAATAAAAGACGGTCGGAGAAACAAAACGGTGAAACGGCGCCCCTGGCTGCACAAAAAAACCCCAAAATAACAAAACAAACCGCATTTCAAATGGAAAAAGGCGCTCAGAGCGAATTAATAAAACCTCCTGCAAACTTAAAAACAGGCGCGACCCGGAACGCGAGGCTGGGCTTTCAAAAAAGGGGGCACGCCGACCTCCGTCTCACACGCTCCCGTTTTCCGTCTGCCTCCCGTTCAGCACGAGACGTGCTTAGAACGCTGGGGTACCGTCCCCCTCTTGCCGGTGCCGCCCCCTGATTGGCCGGGAGCGCAGGCCAAGCCCCGCCCGAGTGGGCGTCATGTGCAGACTCGCCCCTCTTTTCTGGCCAGGCTTGACTTTTGGTGAGCACATTGAGGAGCTGGAGCGTTCCTGCAGTCGGGACACACGCCTCTGAGCAGGCGCGATGACACGCTGAGGGCACGTCCGGGTCTGTGCGTCTCGCCCCCTTCTGCGCCGACCGACTCCGATGGTGCGTCGCATCTCCATCCGGCAACATCCGCCCCGGACGCGAACTCCTAGAGCGCCCGCTTTTGATCCGCCGCGGATTCGGACCCGGACCCTAAAGTCGGCGTCCCCTTTGTTTTTTTGCTCCGCGATCTTCCACCGGTCAAAGCCTTGGATCCGTCGGCGTACTGCGATCCCCCGCCGGTGTTCGGCCCGGACCTCTGCCCCAACATGATCGCGGCCCAGGCGAAGCTGGTCTACCAGCTGAACAAGTACTACAGCGAGCGGTGCCAGACGCGCAAGGCCGCCATCGCCAAGACCATCCGCGAGGTCTGCAAGGTTGTGTCGGACGTCCTGAAGGAGGTGGAGGTGCAGGAGCCGCGCTTCATCAGCTCGCTGAGCGAAATCGACGCCCGCTACGAGGGCCTCGAGGTCATCTCGCCCCACGAGTTCGAGGTGGTGCTCTACCTCAACCAGATGGGCGTCTTCAACTTCGTGGATGACGGCTCGCTGCCCGGCTGCGCCGTCCTCAAGCTGAGCGACGGCCGCAAGCGCAGCATGTCGCTCTGGGTCGAGTTCATCACCGCCTCGGGCTACCTGTCGGCCAGGAAGATCCGCTCGCGCTTCCAGACCCTGGTGGCCCAGGCCGTGGACAAGTGCAGCTACAGGGATTCGGTCAAGATGGTGGCCGACACCAGCGAGGTCAAGCTGAGGATCCGAGAGCGCTACGTGGTCCAGATCACCCCGGCCTTCAAGTGCACCGGGATCTGGCCTCGCAGCGCCGCCCAGTGGCCCCCGCCGCACATCCCGTGGCCCGGACCGAACCGGGTGGCCGAGGTCAAAGCCGAGGGGTTCAACCTGCTCTCCAAAGAGTGCTACACGCTGGCGGGGAAGCAGAGCTCGGCCGAAAGCGACGCCTGGGTCCTGCAGTTCGCCGAGGCCGAGAACCGGCTCCTGATGTCCGGCTGCAGGAAGAAGTGCCTCTCGGTCCTGAAAACGCTACGCGACCGGCACCTGGAGCTGCCGGGCCAGCCTCTGAACGGCTACCACATGAAGACCCTGCTGCTCTACGAGTGCGAAAAGCACCCCCGCGAGAGCGACTGGGACGAGGCCAGCCTCGGGGACCGCATCAACGGCGTCCTGCTGCAGCTCGTGTCCTGCCTGCAGTGCCGGAGGTGTCCTCACTACTTTCTGCCCAACCTCGATCTGTTCCAGGGCAAGGCCACGTCCGCCCTCGAGGCGGCCGCCAAGCAGACCTGGAGACTGGCGAGGGAAATTCTGACCAACGCCAAGAGCCTGGACAAACTCTAAAAACAACAGCGGGGGAGACGGAGGAAAACACTAAACAAAAAAACAAGCGATTTGCACCGTCCAGAAGAAGGCAGGACTAGTTAGGAGCGAACGGGGACCGATAAGGGAAAGGGAGAAAAAAAAAAGCAAACAAGCAAATCAGTGCCTGAAGCATTCGCAACCTGACATGGAAAATAAACACGTAGAGACTCGAAAGAGACGTTCAGACAAAACGGCGCGAGGCGATTTAAAACACGGACGAGCGTTTCTTCACGGGACTTCTTACCGCAGAGAAAGTGAAGGTATTTAATGTCGTGGCATGTTTTGGTTTTGTTTTTCTTTCTTTTTTCATCCCAACCAGCAACTGCTCGGCCATATCGTCAAATAACAACAATAAAAAACGATCAAAATACACACACACACACACACACACACACACACACACACACACACACACACACACACACACACACACACACACACACACACGGACGCTTGCCCCGGGCTTTATTTTCACTGAAAGTGGACGGACTGTGATGTTTAATAGAGGGGAGAGAAAAAAAAGAAGAAAAACATTTCGGCCGAGAGACTTTTGCACGGGACTTTCGAGAGAGAGAGAGAGAGAGGGGGGAAAAAGAGCGAAGGTACCTTTTATCTGTTGTTTTTTTCACAAAGTGAAATTGCTTTTTTAATTTAAATCCCGTGCACAGTATCTTTAATTGCTTACGTGTTGAAAATGTAGTGTGCCAAGCTTCTCGTTCTGTGTCCCAAAGTGTTAATAAAAAGCAATTCCAAACTGAATCGGCTGTCGTTGCTTCCGTTAGCGCCGGGTCTCGAGAGCGAGACGTTAAAGAAATAATAAAAAGCAGATAAAAAATGGAACAGAAGATCGTTGGTACGGCTCGAAAATGTCGTGACTTGATTTTAAACGACTTAGTTTTTAAACAGGCAGAATTAAAACGATTTATTAAAATAAATCACTCGGTCATGTATGAACCATTTCTTAAGTTTGATCAATATCTGTATTTAATTCATCACTAACTTTAATTACTTTCTAAACGTTAGAGACGGCTGTATAATTATAATATTTATTATTCTCAGGAAACGTTTAAAAAAGTGCGCAAACACGTTTTAAATACCGACCCCGAAATCGACATATAGAATAAAGGATTCAATCCTGGAGAGATTCATAACAAAATCTGATAAATAAATAAATTGTAGAGGAGCGATAAAACTTAAAACATCTTAAATGAGTACCAGGAATGCAGCCGTATTTTTTAATTCATTTTTATTTTTATTTTTATTATTTTTTTATCATTTATTACTGTTAATGATCAAGATTTTTTATTAGGTTTAATATTATTTGTATTTTAATAATAATCCTGTTTATTACGTTTTACCGTGTTATTAATTAATAGGTTATTATATTGCTTATTTAGCATATAATTTTTAGGTTTTGATTTGTGAAATTAAACAGTAAATAACTGATTCATTACTTATAATTAACATTATTATTTAAAAAAAATATAATAACGCTATTACTATTGTTACTAATGAACGGGACTTTTTTTTTCTTGTATTTAATAATATAACATTTTGTAAACATATTTTATTCATTTATATATTACATAAAGTATTTCATTTGTTATTTCAATTTTATATTACAGATGGAAAAGCAGCAACAACAAGCGCTGATTAAATACGATATAAAATAACAATTAATAACTCGTTTTAATCCTAGCATTATTATTAATAGTAACTATTATTACCTATATATTAACTATAGTAATAATAATAACAATATTAATAACAATAATAATAATTATTCATTTTTACGGTTGAGAAAGTGTCTTGAATTTTTTATCTACTTCCTATTAAAAATATTTTAATAATATTTTTTCTTTGGATAAGTTTTAATAATATATTTTTGAATTTCATTTATTGTTTTCAGGTTTTATTGATGGAAAAGTTTAAATAATAAACGCTGATTTGATTTAATAGTGAAATAAATTAATAGCAAGTCATTACAGATTAATCACTTATTATTTTATTTGTATTATTTTTAATATTGTTATTATTTGTATTATGAATTATATTATTACTACTTCTTCTACTATTATAATTAATATTATTACTATAATATGATTGGGCAGTAGTGTAAAAATAATTTGTAAATACCTGTAAAACCCAACGCACAAATCTGAAAAGGAGTTAAATTATGTACAGATTCTGCTTTGTGTGTGTGTGTGTGTGTTGATACTCTACCAAACGATTTTAAAATAAGGTGAAGTGTAAACCAGAACAAACACATGTATAGCAATCTTGTCACTCATGCTCTCTTTAACACACACACACACACAAACACACACACACACAAACACACACACACACAAACACACACACACACACACACACACACACACACACACACACACACACACACACACACACACACACACACACACAAACACACAAACACACAAACACACAAACACACAAACACACAAACACACAAGTATGTCTTTGGAGCATGACACAAAACCAGGGGAAACCCACACAAACACAGGGAGAGGTATGATTTTAAATGAAGTTCTTTGAAACCGTGAGCACCAACACTTAAAAATTGCAGCATGCTGTCCTCCAAAACGGAACAAACCAACAAACAGGTTCACTCAAATTCTAATTATCAATGTCATAATTGTAATGAAAAACTTTGCATTTAAATTAGAATAAAAAATGCATATTATTACTAGTGGTAGATGTTTTGCCCCAGCTGCATAATATATCTTGGTATTGCTATATTTAGACAATATAGGTAGTCATTTTGGAAGACTTTATTTCTAGTGGTCTAAATGAAAGAGCTCTTTTGGCTATATAATAATATATATAATATAATATAATATATATATAATATAATATAATATAATATAATATAATATAATAATATATAATAATATAATAATAATAATAAATTGATACTTGATAAAGCAATTAAAATAATAATAATAATAATAATAATAACAACAACAATAAATTGATACTTGATAAAGCAATTAAAATAGCATTTAAAATACAAAACACAAAATCACAAAAGAGTAATAATAATAATTGTTAAGCTCTTTTATCTAGATTTTTTTTCATACAGAGCCACTTCAGCAAATCAATAAGGCAGTCCTTTCTGAACTTGAAGTGACACTAGATTTACACCTGACACTCCTCATTTATTCACAAGCTCGTATCCATTTATCTATTTAACTACCATTCCACTTGTCTCTCATATGTAAAAAAGAGTCAAATGCAACCCACTATTCTTGGTATGCAGCACTGTTTCAGATTTGTTTAGCAAAGCATAAATGATCTAGAAATATTGTGGAATGAAGTAAATCATAATGCCGAATCTTTACCGGCAGACATTTTTAGCTTTAGATAAATTAATACTACAATAAAAAAATATTAAGTGTAAAAACATCGTGACTGAATAAATCAATTCTGAGCCTCACCTTTTCTCCTGCGATTCCTGGTTCACCCACTGGGCCCACAAATCCGATCAAACCCTAACAACAAACATGCACACATACAACCGTAATACAGTTAAGTTTAAGTAGTACATTTTAGGATACCATGACAACATTAAATTTCTAAATATCACATATAATTATTCCTCAGCCTCTTTATTAGAATACAATCAGAATATTTGTATTAAAAAATCTGGGGGGGAAAAAATCTAAAAATCAGTTTGCTACAGTGACAACTGTTTAGTGCGATCTCCTCTTACACTTGAGCAAACACAGCATCAGACAGCTTCATCAGGAGGTTGACTTTTCTACAGTCTGAAGAAGCTTAATGGCTTTTTGAAAATGTAGGAGCAAATACCAATTTTTGGTTGCAGAATTAATTTTGTTCTGTGTTGGTTTATTTATTTGGCTTCTTTAACATCACTTATCAGCATCAGTGGCCATTCAGCAACACACACACACAAGGTTACATCCATACACTAGTTAATCTCAAGACTAGTCATACATACACAAGTCAATGACAATTTAGAGACATCAATTCACCTCACGCACATGTCTTAAGACTGTGGGAGGAAACCGTAGTACCCGGAGTAAACTCACGCAGCATTGTGTTCTAAACATTGTGTATGTAATAATGTGTATATTTCCTGTTTATTCAGTCATTCATTCATTCATTATCTGCCGCTTTATCCAGATGGGGTCGCGGGCCAGCCGGTGCCCACCTGGCAACACTGGGTGCAAGGGCAGGAACAACCCTAGATGGAGCGCCAATCCATCGTTGGGCACACACACACACACGCACACGCACACGCACACGCACACGCACACGCACACGCACACATATGCACACATATGCACACAGTCACACACTAAGGGCTATTTTAGAGACACCAATTAACCTAACACGCATGTCTTTGGACTGTGGGAGGAAACCGGAGTACAAGGGTAAACCCACACTACATGGGACCCAAGCTGCTCCACCCTGGAATTAAACCTGGGACCTTCTTGCCATGAGCCACCTTGTTGCCATCTTCTGTTTGTATTTTAATAAATATATAATGGCATGTATAATTATACATGGCCATTATACCATTGCTAAAACAACAAATATAATTTTGGCCAAATACTCTTGTGTACTTTTATTTAAGAGTTTTATTTGTTTCCTTATCATAATACCATACCAATACAATTTTTGTGATGTCAGATAAGATGTGATATCAGATCACAATGTGGTATCAAAGGTGTAATTATTTATTGTGGTTTACTTGTTTTGAGTTATAACATAATCATTATATCCAAAAAGCAGATATAGCATATATATTGAAACATGTAACGATAACTGTAACTACGTAACTACTAAGTTGATAACAAAAAAAGAAGAAAAACACATGGTACACTCACTTTCTCTCCCACTAAGCCAGCTTTTCCTGTACCTCCTTGTTCCCCCTGAAAAAGTAAACAGTTAAATAGTGCATCTGAGACCTCACTGCGTGTGTTTGTGTGCCTGAAGTCTAACCTTAACTCCATCAGGGCCGACCTTGCCAGGAAAACCATTTTTGCCCATTATACCCTATAGAAAGAGAAAAGAAGAAAGAAATATAAAATAAACATCTTTTTTCATTTTCATTCATTCATTTTCATCGTTGCTTAAACCAAGTCCTGGACATGAGCCAGCAAATGCTGCAATTCAGAAACAACACTAGACAGGACCAGGTCATCATATGGAATTTTACTGAGGCAATGACCTGCATGCCAATTGTCATGCCCCACTGATATAGCCTAATACTTTTACTGTTTGGTTTAAATTAGTATGTTTAGCTAGAAAAATATATTCAGCAACATGAAATCTATTAAATACTTTAGAATTATTGTCACGGAACCTGACGGGTGTATTTAAAATACTACTCAACAAAGAGATTCAGGAACAAGTGGAAAGATGCTGTTGTTGTGGATGATTGCAACTGTGACACGACACAATTTGACATGCGTCAGATTCCAATTGACTGAAAAGTGCAAACTAAAAGGACTACTGGATGCTACACTTAATTGGTGTTTTCTCAATTTTGGCAGTCCTTTTTGATTTCAACTTGCCATGTGTAGAGTAAGCTGACAAATATGTTTTCTATGTACAGTATGGTATTATATGTAAATAAATATTATATATATACACATACACACACTGCTCACAAAAGTTTGGGGATATTTCAAAATGAATACAAAGCGATAAAAAAAGAAGCATTTGATATTTTGTTAATAAAACAACTTTTATTTAATTGATGAACATGCACTATATAAAAGGCTGAAAGTGCTGGAGTATCTGAATGCTCCCTGAACTTGAAAGTGCACATCCTGCAATTTTCCAGCCCTTGCACTGTCTTATAATTTGCCTAAATGTGAAGCTTGGAGAGTCATAGGGCATCTTGAAGTTGATTAAACTCAGACAAGAGTGGAACAGAACTTGGAACACACCAAAGTGTGATTAGCAGAATGTGGAATCGCTTTCAATAGACTGGAAAAGTACGGAAAAGACTAGGGCAGGGTCACCCATCTGCTACAATAGCAAGAGATGACCGCTACTTGACTTTATTAGCAGGAAGGAGCAGGTGCAGCAATGCAACAGAGTTGCAGGGACAGTTTCTTGCTGCCACTGGACGACTGATTTCTTTGAGATACCGAGCTGAGGTACACTATGCTGGAGCAGTTGGAACTGAGAATAATGGAAAATAATGCAAGGGCCCACCGGGTGCATCTCATCAACAACATGCTTCAAGAGGCAGGAATGGAACGCATGGACTGGCCTTCATGATCTTTAGACCTAAATCTCATTAAACATACTTGGGATGTACTGGGAAGACGTCTGGCAAACCATCCAATGCCCCCCACAACACTTCATGAGCTGGAAGTTGTCCTGGAGCACAAGGGGCAGAGGATCCCACAAGAACTGCTGGACAATGTGATCGTGTCCATGTCCCATCACTGTCAGTGTGTTTTGGCAGTCTTGGGTGACCATACACCCTACTGAACAGTCAATGTGTGACACTCTCGTCCAGTTTAACATGCTTCTTCAGCCCCATGAAAATGTCACTTGCTACTCAATCACAATAACAGAGTTTGCATCTCATTTTCATAAACAAACATCTTTCTTAGACTTTTTATTTGCATTTCTGGTGTTATTGTTTAATGAAATAAAATGCTTCCTTTTTGAGGTCACAGCCAATGTACACTGTGCCAATGTAAAACCACATATAGGATAATAATAGTTATTCATTCTTAATGTCATACTGGCTTAGTTTGATCTAAAGCAACTTTTTCAGAATGTAAACGTGGTAAAAAAAAAAACTGCCAATAGATTTATAAACATCCATGATTCAGCCTTGCTTATGCTAAAAAAAATGAATCCTGTGTTCTACTGTTTTACCACAGCCATCCTCCAGTGTGTATGTGTGCTTCAGCACACTAAAATACTGCTTTCAATGTATCACATTACAAACTAAACACCAGAAAAGAGAAAAAGGATGAGACAACTGGACAGAAAAAATCAGAGCAGAATAAAAATGAATGGGCAGGCAACCCAAAGTCCAGAAGAGAAATGATGTGTGTGTTTTGTAATACTGCACTCATTTTATTTAATGAGACAAAAGCGTATTGGAATGTGTACTAAATATATAATCACTGAATTATGATAAAACACTGCTTGTTTATAACAAACAGGTCGGTATCAGTAAGGCTCTGCATTTGTTGGTCATTTTAAATAATGTTTCTAATACTCACGCACACACACACACACACACACACACACACACACAACTTTTAAAATGTTATTTGTGAGTTGTTTAGTAAGACACCAACAGTCAACAAAGGCCCACATCAAACTAGGCAGACCAATAGTCATTTGCATATTGGGAATATCTGAAAATTTGAGCTTACCTCTAGACCTGTTGGTCCAGGTGGTCCAATAGGGCCTTCATCCCCCTGGTAATGGAGTACCAAATAAATAATCACTACATTTACACATTGCTTAAAGGAAGTGTCTCAAAAAAGTGTCTCACAAGCACTCGTACAGAAACACACACCTCTCTTCCTGCAACACCACGAGGTCCTGGCAAACCCCTATCTCCAAGTTTACCCTGTGAGCAAAGAAATCATACCAAAAAACTGATACAAACTTATTAGTGCAAAAACAAAACGTAATACTTGTAATTTCCCCTCTTTTATTACAATTATTTTCAGAATATTTGTCCCTCAGAATATGAGTTGGTTTGTTGATGACCATAAAAAACATGCCAAATCCATACCAGCATAAAAAGCCTTGTACTATTTTCTATACAGTATTACACACAAGTTTGTCACCACAGGTAAATGACATGTTAATTTCCTACTTGTAGCCAAACAATAGTACACAGTAAATTATAAGTGTATTAAAAAAAAATATTTTAAATGTCAGGCTTTAAAGTGCAGATATATGTCATATTTATATTTAAATAAATAACTTTGTTTTAGTTAGAAATCAATAAGACAAGTAATTTTTTCAGAGGAGCTCTTATAAATGTACATAAGACATTGGCTCCTATGTTATTAACACACAAACCTTTGGTCCTTCAGGGCCATTTTCTCCAGGAGGTCCAATGTCACCAGGAAAACCCTGAACACAACCGCAATTTGAAAAAAGAAAATACTGTTAATAACTATATTATAACTATATTATAACTATAGTCAAAGTCCAGTATTTAACTTCCGCTATCTGACATTATGCGGTATATAATAGCTATACAATAGATATATAGTACTATAATCTCTAATATATGTACAGGATGAGTCAAAAGTCACAGGACAAAGGCTGTAAACATTGCACGCTGCATCATGGATTTTTGCAAAGTTTTGTCCAGTCTCAGTTTCTCTGAATTTAATTAGGGATGCAACAGTGCTGTGTAAAATTGGTGGTCATTCTGGGTGCCAGTTGTCTGTGGTTATGATACGGCAGCTGCGTTCCCTGGCCATCTTCAGTTATCTGTGATGAACAACAAAAGTTTGGGACATTCTGTGTATATAACTTTTGAACCGCAAGAGATATTGTAAATCTGATTGCGACAATCGAGTTTCCGAGACAATTCTGGACTTCTTTAATATGTAACATGACCACCTTCCCATTGGAATAACTTGCCCTTGATCCAATAACGCAGCTTTCAAGATGATTACCATGCACCAGACATTAGCCTAAAATATAGGTCCCTCAATCATTACTTGCTAAGGTACGCAAAATATAATTTTTCCTATTGTTTCTGAAATAACAGGGTGTCCTGTGATTTTTGAGTCACCTTGTACTTGTTGTTTGTATAAGTATTTTAATCCTGATGCAAATAACTGATTTAAACTATTGTTCCCATTATCCAAATATTAATTATCTAAGCCATATTCCGGTACGTGGTACATTTAATGTGTGGTGCTGTTTTTGTAGACAATTAAATTCTTTTTGTAGACTTTTTTGTAAACTATTTTGTTATAATTTTAGTGTAATCTGTTACCTCAGGTCCTGGTGGGCCAGGTATCCCAACAGGGCCTCTCTCTCCTGGTTTACCCTGAGAGAGACAGAAAAAAGAGCGTTGTTTAGAATTCATTTAAAAAGTAAATATTTCAGAACAAACATTGGGAGACTGTTCTCCTTTATGGAATGGTAGTAGCCAAGAAACCATTGTAAAGGAACTGGAAATAAAGATCAGTGGAAAAAAGGATTATTAAGTGGTAATTATGTGGTCATATACCATTGCCAAAACAACAAATTTCATGGTGGCCTAAAACTATTGCACTATACTGTATGTCAGGAATAATGCAATAATACTGAAATGTGGTGAAACTCAATATAGTTAGTAAAGCATAAAATAATAAAATAAAATTGTGATTGCATAAAAACATTACATGTATTTCTGGTGCAATCAATTGCTGTTTGAAATGTTTGAAATTTTAGTTAATTGAACAAAATAACACTTACCAGTGCATAATTAAGTGTCATATGGGCTCAGTATAAACGCTGCATGTGTTAAACAAACATCATGAAGATCAAGAAGCTATAGCCCGATTATAAAACAATATCCCAAACTTAGAACATTCCACAAAGCACCATTAAATCCAGACATGGAAAGCATATTGCATAACCTCTGCTTAGACAACATCAAAAGGCAGTGACCAATTTGCTAAGGCTATAATCAGAGAAGCAACCAAGAGACCAAAGATTACTCTTAATCTGCAGCTGAGATGGGAAACGCTGTTCACATGACACTTCACAAAGCACAGCTTTTTGGAAGGAAGGCAGGAAGAAAGCCTTTCTTGAAAGCCATTTGAAATCATGCTTAGATTCAGCAAAGTTCTGGTAAAAGTTACTCTGGCCTGGACCAAAATGTAACTTTTTGATCTTTTTGCAAAGTGCAATATCACTACTCACATCACCCTGAGAACACCATCCAATCATTGGTGATCAGTGGAGATATTTTAATCAGCAGAAGACAAAACCTGAGGTTAGAACAGAGCTCTTACAAAAAGACAATGACCTTAAGCTACACAGGGGTGGTTCAAAAGCAAGAAGCCCAGTATACTACAGTAACGAGGTCAATGAGAATCGTAGCACCGAGAGAATCTGTGGCAAAATTTGAAATTGCTTTTCAACAACAATCTCTATCCAGTTCGATAATTTTGTGCAATTATGGCAGGAAAAATGAACAAAACTTTCAGGATCCAAAAGCTAATTGAAGCATGTCCTAAATGACTTAAAACTAACTCAAGATCAAAACTACAGGAAAAGTTGCAAGGTTATAAATGCTTATGGAAGGTGCTGTAAATCCGGATGTACTCTCTGTTTTCACAGAATTTTAAGGCAGTAGTAGTTTGTGTCCACTGAAGCACTGACCGCTTCAACCAAAAGGATGAAATGGCGCGCCGCTTGTGTTGCATCCCGACTAGAAGCAACGCGCGAACTGATCGCGAGACAGCCAACGAGCTCGGACATGCATGTAGCGCGGGAAAGCCATGCCGGGGCGCGTATAATTTAAACGCGCAGCCGGGTGGCTACTCTAGCCAGGGTGTGTCTCATGACGAGAGAGCAGCTGACGAGAGTGAGGCTCAAAGGAGCACAACAGGTGCCGAAGCGTCAGGGGGTGGGCGTAAGCTCGGGCGCACGTGTGGCGCAAGTAAGCCAAGCCGGGGCGCGTCCCATTCAGGACGAGCAGCCGGCTGGAATGAGGCTCGTTGGGTGCCGACGACGAAGGGGTGTGAACTCAGACGGGAACGTCTAGATGCGGACGCCCGAATGCTCCGGGGCGAAAGGTAGGAACCCTAACAGTATCATGGATAGACGGTTAATAACAGGGACTTTCACGATAAATGCCTCCCTTTCAGCTGCTGTTGGACAAATGATTATGAAGCATCCGCAAATTGTGAAAATCCAGTTACATAATTACTTCCCAGCACGAAAATTTTATGTAAGCTGGATAGAAAATCCTATTACCCTGCCACAGTGCTTTATATTTTTTCACAAAAGTCCTTAACACATGTTTGGCTTCATGTTAGATCATATACCAGATATTTTGGAAGGCAATAAGCTTTCCGATGCTGTTTCCACAACATATAGTGGTGGAAACTAGATTTTTCATGTTGGTGGCACTCAAGGCCAAATATGCTTCAATGAAATACGCAAATAAGCTTAATACTGAGCCAGGCCCCCATTTGCAACTTTTCCTGGTTCAGCATGACATCCAACACTTGATAACTGGCAAACCAGTTCAACCATCCCATTACGTGCATCAGCAAAATAAATATTGATATTTTTAGTGTATATTTAATTGTATGATCATGAAATCAAGCAAAATTTGATATGCTAAATGTATTGTTGTGCTGTATTTAATTACGTTGTGAAAAAATTATCCATTCATTATCTTCTGTGTAATCCACATGGAATCGTGACCCAGCCACTGCCCACCGGGTAACTCTGGGCGCAAGGGCAGGAATGAGATGGGGCCCGAGATGGGGCCCCAGATGGGGCACTAATCCATCATAGTGCACTTACACATAGTCACACACTAAGGGCCACTTTAGAGACACCAATTAACCTAACATGCATGTATTTGGACTGTGGGAGAAAACCGGAGTACCCGGAGTAAACCCACACAGACACGAAGAGAACATACAGACTCTACACAGAAAGGACCCAGGCCGCTCCACACTGGGATTAAACACGGGACCTTCTTTTTTGTAAGGCAGCGGCGCTACCCACCGATTAAATGAATTGGATAAATTGTGGATTAAGTGGGACAAAGTTGGGAACTCCTAGTGTAGATAACTTTGCTAAGTGCATGCTAATTTCACTACACATTTGTTTGAATCTTTCATAAACTATTTTGCTTAAGGTCTCTTCTGCTAGCACATGCATGCATTCACAGCTAGTAAGAAAACTATGCATTATAGGGTTAAAGATGTTTGTCAGAAATACAGATGATCCAGTGCAAATACAAACTGTAAGCATGAAGTTGGGATGTCGTGTAAAATATAAATAAAAACAGAATATGATTATTTTAAAATCCTTTTTAAACCCATATTCAATGTAATACACTACAAAGACAAAATATTTAATATTCCACAGGTAAGTGTCATAATTGGGTATAAAGGGACCATCCCCGAAGGGCTCAGTCATTCAGAAGCAAGGTTCAACATTTTGTGAACAACTGCATGAGCAAATAGTTTAACAGTTTATGAACAAGAATATCATCATCTACAATTCATAATATCATCAAAAGATTTAAAAAATCTGAAAAAATCTCTGCAAGTAAGCAGCAGGGCCAAAAACCAACATTGAATTCCCTTGATCCCTCAGGTGGCACCACATTAAAAACCAACATCATTCTGTAGTAGATGTAGCCACCTGGGCTCAGGAGCACTTCAGAAAACCATTGTCGGTAAACACAGTTAATCGCTCCATCTACAAGTATGTAAAGTGAAATCCACATATTAACAACCCAGAAACACAGCTGTCTTCTCTGGGCCCGAGCTCATCCGAGATGGACTGACACAAAGTGAAAAAGTGTCCAGGGTTTTGAAGCAACATATGCTGCCATCCAAGCAACGTCTTTTTCCTGTTTATTTCAGCAAGATAATGCCAAGTCACATTCTTAACGTGTTACAACAGCGTTTGAGTAAAAGAGTGCAGGTAATAGACTGTCCTGCCTGCAGTCCAGAACTGTCTCCCATTAAAAATGTGTGGTGCATTATGAAGTGCAAAATACGACAACTGAAATCCAAGACTGTTGAGCAACTGAATTTGTTCATCCAACAAAAATGTGAGAAAGAAATCCACCTGCAAAGCTTTAACAATTAGTCTCCCCAGTCCCCAAATGCTTATTGAGTGTTGATAAAAGGAAAGATGATGTAACAGTGGTAAAAATGCCCCTGTCCCAACTTCTTTGGACTGTGTTGCGGGCACCAAATTTAAAATGAATGAATATTTACAAAAACAACAAAGTTTATCTGTTTGAACATTAAATATCAATATTGAATATGTATTCAAGTGAATCATCTTATTCTGTTTTTATTTATTATTTTACACAACATCTCAAATTAATTGGAATTGGGCTTGTAGTTTGACACATAGCCTTTGCACAAATGCAGATTTAAATTATAAGCAAGTTGGAGGGTACATTCTCACCTGAAGTCCTGGTTTTCCACGAGGACCTAGCAACCCAGGCAAACCTTGCGCACCCTAAAACACACACACACACACACACACACATATACTATAGACAGATTTTTGACAAGACTACAAAGTCGTAAATAACAATAGTAATGTAATAATAACAATAATTAAGCAAATAACAGTATGCACAATATCTGTAAAACATGTTTCAAATGAATTTGATCTACATCATGTGTGATGTTTTTTTTACTGGATGTTATCAAAAGCATGTTGATAAGCATATTTAGCTGCAGAACATTAAATTAAATCATGTGCTCTTGCTGACATTTCTTCCATTTGTATGCAAGATGCAGCCTTACGAGCTACTGTAGTCCAGTACTTTGTGTAACTGACGAAAAGGGCTTTGTGTAAATCCAAAACAACTTTACAATCTCAGAGAAAATAGCACAAACTGAAACCTAATTTAATCACCAGGACATAATCAATCCCATGGTGTAAATTTTAATTAATGCCATACTTAATCAAACACATAAAGACAAACTGAGACTGGACTTAAGAGATTAAAAATACAAGAAAAGCATGTGTATCTCACATGATATTGTTTGAGGGAAATTAATGATGCAAAGCTAAGCAAATACTGTTGATACTGGTAATGACCCTGGGTTTGGGTGTGAAAAGGGTTTAAGATTCAAATATATAAACAATGAGGACTAATAGTTATGTGAAACATTAAAAAAAAGGAAAAATCTGATCATGTAGTCTACATGTCAGTCGTTTTATTATGTCGCACTTAAATCCAATCACCAAGCTCATATCACGGTTATATACTCTGATGAAAACTGAATAGAACAGTTACATTAAATATGCCACAGTGCGCTTTTTTAAATACAATCTGTTCTTCACTACACACTAATACACAATTCATTATTTTATTGGCGTGTTTTAGCATATTACATTTTTCCACATATTGACCACACTTTTCCTAGGCACCTCTTGCAGCCCTAACCTCCCTCTCATTTCTGCATGTGACATTCAAAATTTTCTGTTTGTGTTCATTAGAATCTACATTTGTCATAAAAGTTATCCGGAAGCACTGGTGTTTGTAAACCATAACAAAATAAATAAAAATATATATACAGACCTTGTCTCCTTGTAACCCAATCTCCCCTTGCTCTCCAGTAAGACCAGTTTCACCCTAAGAGAGTAAAAAGAGAAGGTAAAAATGGGGAAAAAATAACACAAGCGATGACTTGGGTTAAAAAACCTTCATCTCCAGCTATCTAGTCTTCTATTATTCAGTCATTAGAATGTCTGTCTATCTATATAGCTTAATATACGGTATTCTTTCTACCTACTGATCCATCCATTCATCTGAATGTGAACATGCAAACACAAAATGATTACTGTAGCTAATTAATGCTACTCCTACCCCAACCCTAAACTTCAACCCAAGTCTTATGGCTTTTGTAATGCTTCTTTAAAAAAGCATTGCCACCCGTGGGGACCAGCAAAGATGCCAAAAACATCAGATCTTTCTTTAACTGTGGGGACATTTGGTCCACATGCCCACAGACACACACACGTTTTTCTCACTATACTGGTGAGAGCTTCCCATTGACATAATGATTATATTAGCTAATAAATCGTACACCTACACCTACTCTGGACTTTACCCCACTAACTTAATAAAGATCTTTTAATTCCTTGTTTTTGTAAAAGAAATCTGTAGTACGTGCCAAAAAATATACTGCTTTTCTCCGGGGGGAACCAGTCATCACAAGGGAACTAATGTCAGCAGTTTCTTTTGGTCCCCATAGTGAAATATGAACACCCCCCAACACACACACACACACACACGTTTGGACAATCCTAAAAAATCTGTATTGATCTGTATGTGATTTGATCCTTGGCTGACCAATAGGGGAACTCTGAAAACACATGTTTAACACAGACCAACCAATGAGGAAGCATACTGCAATATAACAGGGCCAATAAGAGCATTCAGATCACCTTATCACCTTTCAGTCCAGGCTCGCCTATGTTCCCAGCAACCCCCTGCCACATAAACACAAAACAAATCATGATACATGAACACTAAAATAAATATTCTATACAATTCTACACATGGTGTATATATGTGTGAATGCAACTTACAAAACGAGTAAGACTGATTATTGCGTTTGAGCAGATTAGGAGTACTAAAATTCCTCTGTGTTGCGCAACAAATGCGCCTCCTGTCTTGTCCAAACCAGCAAAACAGCTACTGTGGCACATGTCCACAATTTTATTTCGGAAATGTTTGCTTTTAGTTTAAATTTCAAGGTTGGTTGCTTGGTTTGATGAGTCCTGTTGACTTTTGGAATTGATGGTTCCAGAATGTGCAATGCTGAGAAAATCAGCCAGTGCCCAAGCAAGAGTGATGCTTTGAGCAATGTTCTGTGGAACCCTGGGTAAGGATTTGCTATACACATAGACACTTTTTATAAAGTACAGTCCACCATATAAAGTAGACCACTATTAAATTTGTTGTTTTGTTGTTTGTTGTCAAAAGTCAGTAATGTTTTTTTGGCTGCTACCCTTCTAAAAATAAGCTTCTTTGATAGGACAACTTAGCATCCTGATGAAACTGTCAGATGCTAATATTGTGCAAAGAGAGGTTGTGCTACATGTTTGCCACAGTAACCTATATATAAGTTGTTAATACTTAATAATTTACTTAATACTTCATAAAAATGTATAATATAAATGTAATGTACTGTACTGTAATGTAATGTAATGTAATATAATATAATATAATATATTATAATATAATATAATATAAAGCACAATGTGTATAAAATAATATAAAACTGAGAGTGGTAGGGATAATGCATGAAGGACTGAAAGAAATCTAAAGTAGACGTAATACATTAAGAATTGAAAATACAGTGGAACACTGGAATTTAAATGCCTATTCCCTCAAACAATTTAGATATCAAATGGTGCATTAGACTATTTTTTGACCCCAAGTTTTAACAAAAATTTAGACTTTAAACAGGGGTATCTAAATAATGCAATCGTCCAACCACGATGCGCAATATCCAGCCCATTAGGTAGTAATAACACACCAATACGGTATGACAATCGGCATAAAACTCAAAAGAAGAAGAAGAACTATGTATATTTTATTATGATATTATGTATATTATGACACGCCCTCAGACACGGCCTTTCCCAAACAATGCTTGCTCAGTTAGATTGTTATTACTACCTATTTATGTGTTGGAAAGGGTAGCTTCTAACCTTAAGTCCAATTAGTCCCGGTATGCCGACCACACCAACCGGACCAGCATCCCCCTGAATAAGAGAAGCAGAGGCAGTCAGTGTGTGTACATGCAAAGCAAAAGTGGTAACTATCAAAATCTGTTAATAATCACTGGATGTCAGACATTTTAAGCAGTAAAGTAAACATCATAATAGTCCATGCTGTGCTACTGATCATTTAGCCCACATTATGCTAATAAGTACAATGTCTTTAATGTTATTTTTTTCCTTATCTGCTTATGAGAACAACCATGACCAGATATTCATACGTTTATTCATGACTTCATACATCATGTAATTAAAAAGAACTCTGATTACTGACTGACATGGGTTACCCAATACCAACACCACATTACATTACATCTGTTCTTGGATATTGGACTATGCAAAAGCTCTAGGCCGGTGTGGAAAAAATTATTTCAACAATAATAATAATAACGCAAAAAGCGTAAATATAAGTTTTGTCAATTAACAAAATCCTAAATGAAAGAACAGAAGAGAAGTTTAAATCGAATCAATATTTGGTGTGACCACCGATTCAGTATAGCCCAGTCTTGACAGGAAAGCTGTTCAAAACAAGTTGGAGAACTAATTACCAATCTTCTGCTTGCTCAAGTTCTCCTGAAGACAGTTTTTAATGACAGTAACTGTATATATAGGGTTGTTGTCCCGCTGCAGACTAAATTTGAGATAGTTTGAGGTAGATGATAAAGTATCTGCCTGTATTCCTCAGTATTTCACAGGCTATCATTAATCATCATTCTGACTGAATCTCCAACTCCTTTTCTTGAAATACATCCCCAAACTTGTGAGGAACCTACACCATGCTTTACTGTTGCCTGAAGACATTCATTATTGTACTGCTATCCAGCTTTTTAGAAAACAATCTGCTTTCAGTTACAGCCAAATATGTGCTGCCATTTTTTTGCACTCTAGTTCCTACGTTTTCAGTTGCGTTCCTTTGCATTGTTTCTGTTATGAGAAGTGATATTGTTGGTGGTAGGACCCAAGGATGCGGGATAGATGGAATCCCACGACATATAATAATAATGGGGAAATAATATAGAAAAACTTAAAGGGGACTAAGAGCGAGAGAAAGGTTTCTGAACACGAACATGAAATGGTGCGCTGCTTGTGTTGTGTCACTATCCCTAAAGGTGAGCGAAAGTGCGCAAGCACGCCGGTGGTCGGGAATGAAGGTACTGAATGAAGACGACCTGGCAGCGAACAGCGCTAAAACCCACACCTAAATAGCAGGAGAAGCAGCTGTTCGGAATCAGG
>JAUZSU010162865.1:0-13703 GCA_034780255.1 Parotocinclus maculicauda | reverse complement strand
CCCCCGGACTTTACCACTAACTCTAGGGAACGTGGTAGGGCGCAAGGGCGCCGATGGTCAGACACGCGAACCGAACGTAGATGGAATCCCGTCCTAATGATGATGACCTGGCCCCGAACAGCGCTAACACCACGCCTTTATAGGACGCGAAGCAGCTGTTCGGGGTCTGAACATAATTATGATAGCGGATGTAAAGGCCGTCCCAGCGATGGCTTTGTAATGGTGACCGGCGAGGACAGCCGAACGCACCGGCGGAAGGCAGGAACCCTAACAGGAACGGTGCATTTTTTCATTTTCCAGACTTTTTCATTTTTTCTGATTTGGGGCTGTACATGGAACTCTTGTTCCGATGAGTAAATATGTATTGGTAAACATGTCTGTCAAAAGGCTATTCAATACTAATCTATCTTGTTAAAGCCAGGTAAATGTCATTTTAATCCAAAAAGAATGGCATAATTTTCAGAAAAAAGCAACTAGTGAATCGTAAATAGAACAATACATTACCATAGGGAGCACTCATTTTCACATAAAAATCCATGACTGACTAACTGTTTTAGAAGACAACTCTCATACAAGTCAAGTGAATTTCAGATCTGCCTTCATCAGAGTCTATTTTCCCTGTGGGTTAAACCTTTTTATTGGAGTTCAGCTGTAGTCAGCTGTTAAATGAAGTTGAATCAATGGTTAACGGTTCGATGCTGCTGGGTGTGAACATTGTAAATGGGCTGTTCATACATGCTGTGAGTTAACTGCAGAACGATACCTTCAGGCAAGATGTGACTTTTATGTTTATTTAAGATTAAGGATCGACTCTTACGTTAGCCTTGTGTTCATGACCCAACCAAAGGCACATTTTACTTGGTTTAAAATGCCCTGGACTGCATTGCAAGAATTTAGTTTCATACATGTTATGCTGGAGAATGCCATGGACTACAACGGCACTTTTTTTGTTCTTCTTCTGCACAAATAACTTTACAACATGGTTGTTTCTAAGCCACTAATATTTTCATACAGCTGAACAGTAGCTGATATTGACTGAGATTGGAGATTTTTGTTCTTCATTTCAATAAGGGAAGTGTCATTCTTTTTGAAAGCTCAAGCATACTTGTTTTCTTAGCACACTTCTTTGCCGCTCTCATAAACAACCACAGCTCATTTGCATAATTACAGAAGTAATTGTGTCTCTTTGCACGAAGGCAATATTCTCTTCATTTGTGCATGTTCCATGGCCCAAAGTTTCAAACCAAATAACTTTGTGCTAAAATAGCTGAAAACTCCATCTTTTCCACTATTTCCATCCCTGATAATGATTATTGCTTCCAATTGTAAAGTTAAACAAACTGGCACTGCTACTGTGCTAAGCTTAATAAGTAGGCTAGATGAGATTCAAATCTAGAATAACATTTAGTCTATTTAGTAGATACACATGAGATACTATTATGTTTAGGGTTTATGTTCACATATCCAATATATGAAGAAAAAAGCCCACAGAAAAACACTATTTGGGGCATTAGGTTGTGATAATGTTTATAAAACGTCACAGTATGCTATTTTATGATGAGCTGTAATGTGAGGTTAAGCATAGTAATTTAAAGATTATTATATGTTACTGCCATAAGAGGTCATGACAGCTTAAGTTACATTGCTAGCTCTTGCTAAGTGTACTCTAGTTTGGCAGATACTTTAGCATATTAACTGACATAACACAATGACAACTGGCATAACACAGTAATAACAGAAGTAAAAGAAATGTTATGCTAGTCAGATTGTATGCAAAACTTTATTTACAACTCTGCTTTGCAGAAAGGCCAAAATTATTAAATCAGGTCCTTTACATCTCATAGCACCAACAGCAAATAAACATCCTCCGTCTTACAGTGGATTTGCCAGTTAAAGCTCTGAGAATAGATGAGAGTGTGATGAGATGAAATGAGGATGGGGATAAATGAGACAACAGTATGGGCTCATTGTGCCACTCTGCTTTGCAGCCAACAATGAATCATTAAATAAAATGCCCCTTAAGACAGAGGAGGCTCTTTTGTTCCCAGAGATTAGTGGATTCTTCAAATGCCAAGTGGAAGAGTACTCTGCCAAAGCACTTCCCCTCAGTCAGCTTTGTCACCAAGATGTGACACTGGCTTTTTTGATTAGTTACTGCTGCAGAGTGTATTGTAGTGATAGCTCTTCATCTTCAGTACCTTCAACACATTTCTGTGGTTCTACTACTTTCAGAAATAGAACTAAATCTTGATGATGATTAAGTTGCTTTCGTTGTCTTAATTGACCCATGAAACGCAAATATGAATGTTCTTAAACTAGGGTGTATTTTAGAAAGTAGGGTAAAGAAGGGTAGTGAGTACTTTCCAAGTAACTGCAGAAAATCAGATTTTGTCAGTAATCTGATCAGCAAACATACATTCACTTGGGTAATCATATAATGGAAATCTCTGGGTTTACATAATTCAGGAAAAAATCAGCAGCAGTGTACTGCAGACCAGTCATTCTTTTTTTAACTTTCAATGCATCATTCAATAAATTATATGAGATATTAACACCTTTTTTATTTTTAACATAAAACAGGTTTTGTGTTCATTTTGCCCAACTGTAGGTTCATGTAAGTGTTTTAAGCATGTTTAAGACTAAGACTATGCTATGATACATAATATATTCAGCTCCTTTAAAGAAGTCCCAAAATCCTACAGTGTGGAACTGCCAATATTTGTAAGCGTCATAATATAAAAATAAACTCAAAGTTAATTAGAATAAGAGAGGTGGCAAGTAGCCACTTCTGGACAGCCCTATTCTCTATTGTTTATGTGTACTTATTTGTTCAGACTGAGACATGTGACTGAAATTACATTAAGGGTATACATGTGCTGAGAAATTCAGCCCTCTTTATCAAATTTCTTATTCTGATTTCTGGACCTTTAAACGATCTAGGAAATCAGCGTATGCAGTTTATGTGACCACTTTAACTGCAAAAATCCAACTATGATCGTTTTAATTGCATGTCAACACACTCATTGTTGGCTGCTTACTTATACAGAGTGTTTTGATGCTTTTTAAATTCTACTTTTATCTTCAACATAGATCTTAGGCATCTCACATCTAGCATTCATTTTCTATTAGCATTTGCATTTCTGGAAGCCACAGAGAAAAAGTAAGCACACTCACGGATGCAGATCGGCAACTGTCCAGACCAGTTGTGGTCTTGCTGGCAGATGCGTACTGAGGAACCAATGAGACGGAAGCCTGGATTGCACTGGTATACCACTGTGTCCCTGTAGCCAAAATTCTCCCCGACTACTTGACCATTCACAATCTGCTCAGGCAGCCCACAGTGTCCCCCTAGAGGGAGTAACAGCATGACACTAAGCACAATTTGAAGAGAAAGAGGCCTAAGTTCTTGTTTAATTAAACACGCAGATGTGAACAGTTGGCACATCTGAGCAAATGGAACTGCAATATTAACACAGTGCACTTTAAAAAGACTGTACATTTGTTTTTTTTTAATGTCAGAAACATTCAGAGAGATTATAGTCATTTCAAAACATGATATACAGTCACGGTCAGTGCTCTGAAGTGGATCCTTTAAAAGAAACTTAAATAAAAAGCTGTTGGAAAAATCCTTTTCAGTGACATGCCATGTTTCTCACATATACTGCTATACCCAAACAAAGTCAGTATAAAAATATCAGTAGTTTATAAACTGCTAATAATAAATCAATATTATTAAAAATAATTCAGACAAAGTTTATGCTTTTAGCAGGATAAAGAGCATATTGTGGCTGTAGGCCTGGGGTTGGTGTGACCAGTGGCTTTTAACATGCGTGCAGGTCTGGCATGCTGATTTTTTTTCCTTTACTCTTTGGCTATTTTGAGCCATGTTATGATATGTCACACATGTATTAAGGCGTTAAGTATTTAATGTAAAATCAGACTACTGTAGTTAGCCTAGCTACTGTTCAGACCTCTAATAAGAGCTATTGCTCATGCTTTTGGGCCGTTCTTAAATATAGCTTCTATATGAGCAATTTTCCAGGTGTATCTCATTATTCTATGCTACTATAAAAATGCAATATCAGCATATATTGTGATTCATTTATTGAGCTTTGTATGTATTATGAATAAAATACCTTATTTCTAAGTATAAACCTGAGCACTAGAATTTTAAAATCTACCTAGGCATCGTGTTTCGGTTCCACTCCACAGACCAGATGACAGGCACTCCCTCACAGTAGATCCCACCAGCATGTAGCCAGTATCACACATAAAGATGGCTGTGGCCCCAAAGGTGGTCTGTGTTCCAATCTTTTTTCCATTGGCAGGTGTGGGGAGTTCCCCACAGGAAATGACTAGAAAGGGAAAATAAAGGCAGATAGAACAGAGAGGTGTTAAACGAGAAAAGTTACACAACTGAACACCAGCTCGGTCAAGTTGAAATCAATATTATGTCTTCTCTAAAACACATGACAAGTGAGAATTGCTAAAATGAAGTAAAATTTAATTTAAAGAAAATTTACAGACCTATTATATCACTATGCAAATAGCCCATGTCACATATCCTGCAAGTGCGTGCATAGGACTATATAAAACTTATTTCACAGAAAGAAGAGTAAAATATACAATCAACGTACAGGTATTTAATAAGTGTAAGCAATATTTGCTTGAGATTCATTGGTTTCAGTTTTGTTCATGCACAAAAAAGAAATCCAGCATTCCATTACTAATTATGTTTACAGTTACAGGTAAGCTGTGTTTAATGTCCACCCGATCAATGTGCTTACTGTAATGGTTGAAGTTTTAAAGGAAAAATAGCTAAAAAACAAACAAACGACAAAAAACACAACTAACTAAATAGTGCCCCACCTCAACAGCCAAACAACACTGTGGATCCATGAGTAGAGTTTAAGAGCAGTAGTGTGTTATTTACTCAAAATCTACCTTACCGGCTTTGTGCTTGGACTTACATGTTTGGACTAGTGCATTTGTTTAGATACTTTCCGCTGTTTATTTGTATCAAGCTGTAAATTGCGTTCGTAAGTGTATGAGGCTGTCCTATTGCAAGTGTTTCTTCTTTTTTTGTCCCTCCGTTAAATGTACATTAAAAAAACATGACTATGGTAATGTCTGTTGAACGTCCATTTCTGTCAATGTCCTACAATCCACAGAATGTAATGTGGATGTTTTATGGTGCATACCTGTACTATTTCTTATTTACAGTTTAAATATATAATCAATCATTTACTAATTATATATTTTAACATCTAATACTCCAGTGTAATTTCAAACTAATTTCTCTCAAGTGCATTACTAAATGTACACCTATGGCATCGAAGAATAGCTAAGCAGTAAAAACATTTTAAAAATGGATTCTGCTCTAATGTAAGCTGAATGTGTAACAGTGTTATAATCTAGAATTTTCAGGATTAGTTTCAGTTGTTTCATTAAAAAACAACATTTTCCTGTATATATTTTAACATTTGACCGTTCAATTCATTGAACTGCAACTCAGATTCATATCAATGCGCATTTCCTCAACTTAAAAAGTAATTTAGCTTGAATGTAGATTGAATGTCTTAAAATACATTATCCATTGTCAGCATTTTAATATACAAAAACTTTTTAAACAAACAGAACAGTATTTACAAAACTCCATAAGCTTTCATTTGCTTTCTATTTATACTCAGTAACAATACCAACTTTTCTAACAATGTGGCATATGTTACACATGACAGCTTTTATCAGGAGAACTAGATTAACTTAACAGGGCACTTTAAAACATGTAACTAACAGTTACTAACCAGGGGAAACATAAAGAACTACATGTGTAATTTCATTCTTTTTTCCATACAATTTAATTACAAGCTTGGTAATAAGCCCAGGTTTAAAATTCCTATGTGGGTGTCTTCAGATATTTGACTGGAACCAGCATGTTGGCCGTATGTTTTGAATCTGAGTGCTAAATCATTATAGGTGGCAAATAAATGAGCAAAATTATACAGACATTTGGCATGGGGTGACAAGAAAAGAACAGAACCCTATTAGACTCTTGTAGAATAATTGTCATCAACAATACAAATAATACAAATGTGGTCAATTGATTCCTGAAAAGGCTAAATTCTAGGCAGGAGTTGAGATCTGGCTTTTTAAGATATGGTCAGTTAAATAAAAAGAGTGGTTGCTCAGGCAGCACAAGTGGCATTTAGTAGCCTACATCTGTGGAGACATGAGCTTTAGTCCTAAAGGTGACTTCACGACCAAATGTGTCTTAGGGAGAGGAGACTGGATGGGGTCCAACATTATAACACAAACCCGGCCAACCATGCTTTCCAATAGACTGGTACTATTCTGCACCAATTGGGTACCAGGTTAAACTGATGAACTCTTCTGCAGCCCTGACTAGGCGAGCTGGGGATTAAATTTCTAATTAAAAACACAATACATTAAATAGTGAGAGCAAAAATTACGCCCACTCAGTAGGATAGTTTTATAAAATCTAATTTGTTACGATTTGGCCAAATTGGTTATATAAAGGCTAAAATGTAAAAATATAGTTGGTAATGACTTGTCTTACTCTGACAGTGAGGTCTCTCGTTCTTCCAGCTCCACACCCCATTGGCCATGCACTGAATGTGGGCAGGTCCCAAACGGTAAAAGCCAGGGTCACAAGTAAAGATGATTTTAGTTCTGTACTCATAATGTGACCCATTGACAATACGCCATCTTCCGTGCTCCAGAGAAAAAGACCCAATGCTTGGGCAAAGAACAACTATAAAAATAAGCAAACACACATTTTTATAAATTTACATGTGTGAAACAACAATTTAGTCATGTAGAAGTGAACATAAGTGTAAGTGTGAGTGTAGCACAGACACATTAAGGCGTCAGCATTTTATTGTCAGTGTTATTAGTAGAAATATCTGAATTATTTAAAGCAATTACACTGGCTGTGTAATAACAGCAAGATAGCAGGAGATTCGTAGAAGCTTTGTGTGAATGTGGGAGTCGGTGCTTCACTTGCACTCTTTTATTACCAATACAACAGACCCTAAACGCTTCACAGCAGTGGGCTAAACCAGTGTGTGGGTGTTTAAGGAAAAAATTATGTTGCTTTAGTCATTCTAGTGTTAAAAGTTCAGTGGTTCAGCCTGTTATAGACTCTTAACAATACCTAACTACTTTTCTCCTTTCTTTCCAACCTTGTGATCCGGTACTAGCTCCAGCCCACACACTGAGATGTGCTTTTACCTTAACCCCACCCAAGCTGCTCTTCTGTCATCAGCCTCAGCCCCACAGTCAATTGAGGATGCCATATCAGATGCCATAAGGACGCAAGATCCTTAAGTCGCTCGGTGTACGGGACTAAATAATGCCTATATGCATATATCATTTAATATTATATGCAATATTTCTCTCCACTGTTGGCTTATATGCTATAACTTTTATATGCTATATTTTATTACACTCTTTACAATATTTCATTTTAATATGATAACTTGGTTAATTCTTACATATAACATCTAAGTAACCCAAGGAGGATGAAACCCTGCTTGAGTCTTGGCCCTCCCAAAGTTTCTTCCTTATAACTTTTAGGGTTTTTCAATGCCACTGTTGCCCTAGGCTTGCTCAGTTTGGGATTGGCCTTATAAAATTGTAAAGCTGCTTTGAGACAATGCTCCATTGTAAAAAGCGCTATAGAAAAAAGAGCTAACTTGACTATTTGAAGACCCTAACACGATTACATTTCTTGCATATTCATAACCAGTGACCTTATTTTACACTTTTCTGTTTTGTGGTTAAGAAATCTGTGTCATACCTTTACAGGGTAATAAATCAATATTTTGGCATGATGCATAAGGGATGCTAAATATACAAGACTCTGAGGTGCAGGTTTATGTTTTGCTATTCAATGTCTATAAATACAATTTGTGTGTGTATGATCTAATGTGAAGAAAGGATCGATACCAGAGCAGCGAGGAATCTTGTTGTGGTTGCTCCAGGTGCTGTCAGGCTGGCACACGGCGCTGGTCAGTTCCTTGGAGGAGAGCCTATAGCCATCATTACAGAAGTAGGTCACGCGTGTTCCCACTGAGTAATCCACAGCCAGCACCCCACCATTCACCGGTGCCTTGGGTACCCCACATGATACAGCTATAAGGAGAGACGAAGCTTTAAACATTTAACTCTTAGGGTTATGATATTAAGGCTTTTGGGCACTGCATTACTCAAGCATGAGCTACTCAGTAATTCAATAATAGTGCATCTGCTTTTAATGTGTGCAATGCTTAGTGACGGACCAATGCACAACAGGCTCTGCAAAATGGCAATATCACAAATAAAGATGTACCTGAATGAAATCACAAAGAAAATGGCATTATATAATTTTAGAGACGCGGAAAGGACCACAAAATCAAGATTCGATCAGTCTTCATTGTGCTGCTGTCTGAACCTTGTCGAGCCTACCAGCAAATTGGAAATTCTTATCTTGATTGCTGCCCCATTCTCCTTTTATTTTTCTGCCACCGGAGCATAAAGGCCATCAGCCCACCAGTTTTTTAAGACCTAAATATGAAACATGGTCTAAGCATGGACACACAATGCACCTTAAACCATCTTCCTTTGACAGCTGCTTTGAAAAACAGTTTTATTTTACAGTATTTATTGCAGAAATACAAATCAGTGATAACACTTTTCACTCTTAGGCCATCACACTTTGATGAAGACATCAGACATGGCCTTTTTGTTTTGCATTAAGACACCAAGAACAGCCAAATTGCCTTGAACACTTTATATAAGTTACAAAGTCATTTAAGTGTCACTTGGTGTTAGGATGTTAGTGCTACAAAAGCCATAGCCTCTAAGGGTTTAGAGCCAATGCTGTCACATTACCGTGAGGCGGGAAACGGCCATGAGTGCAATGACTCAGAAACTATTTACACACGCTTTGCTCCTTCTGTACAGAGAGTTGGATATGAAAAGATAGGTGGTGCAAAATAAATGACACAGATGGAGACTCTGCAGATTAGTCATTAATGTGACAGATCAAACAAATCATAAATAACCAGCATCAGGGACAGAGCAGCGTGAGACATTCCATTAGGAATCTCAATTTGGGACCGTATAAGCTTGTTAGTGAAGCTGGTTCTGGACAGTGCAGGCTTACAGAATTAACATGTTATGACATTAAACACCCTTGGACTGCAGAGGAGAATGTTTAGTGGACTTGTTGATATACCATGAAGATCATATCCAAGGGTATATGGACATACTGGCAACAGATTTGCATTACATATAAAACCTAAATAAGGACAACTCTACAGCTTTGCTAAGATGCAAAATATTCTGAGACAATGTTGAGAAAAATAGCTAAGAAGCAAATGTTTTGCTGAACTCATTAAAAACAGTCAGCTTTCATCCATAAAGCTAAGTAAAATGTTTGTGGTTAATTAGCATAATCACACACTGAAAATATAAACAACAAACATGTATCTAAATACTCAAATACATTTCAGCTATTAAGTCCAGATTTTGGGAACTTCTAGGCAGTGGTTCATGCCCAGTTTTAAATCAGAGAAGACACAAAGTTCAAATTCCCTTTCTCTTTAATTAACCTGGAAGACAAATAAAAACACAAGTTTGCTAACTGTCATAAATCAATCAATCGCTATACACAATAATAAACCTGCTTGGAAGATTGTGTCTCTACATGCTGAAAGAAGGATGATTACAGAAACAATATATTTTTCAATATTCGCTGTTGGAAAATTATCATTTTGGAAAGTATTTTGGGGACACTAATCTTACTCACAAACACATTTTTTAGACATTGTTTTTTTTAATGTTCATCATTTTTGTAATTGGCATTGGTCAATGGCTTAGCTAGTTAGGGATTACTTAGCCAACGCTCTCCCTTTTAATTTCAACCGCAAATCAGAAAAAGTTAAGTTATAAAATACACAATGTTTCCTACATGGATACCTGGATAGCAAATCACAAAACTCAATTCAAATCAAATTTTTGCCCCATACCTTCTTGCCATACAACTTTAACTACATACCCTTGCTATCTGGCAAAGGAATATTTTTGTTGTTGACCACGCAAAAAGTTGAAATTCCCACCTACAGATGATCCTCAGGGTGTATAAAAGCTTAAATATAATGAGGACTGACACCGGCATTCCAATTTCAGTTCACATTCCATTTACGAAAACTATGCAGGGAACTATGATGTACCTTGATAGTTGATTCACAATCAAAAGTGCATTTTACTGTCAATTCAATTTAACCCACATCTTACATCACCTTACATATTTACTTAATTAACTTCTCTTAGTTACAAAAGTAAGTGCTTCGTAAACTCTTGCACAAGGTCATTTTGTGCATCAGCCCATTTATAATACTCACAAAAATTAGTTCATTTCAAAATGAAATATCCCCTAATTTTCAATAGCAGTGTATAAAGGGGTCAAAATGTTACAATAGCCATAGTCATTTTTATGAAAGTTGTGAAAGAATGAAAACTCTGTAAAACAGTATAAAACTATATAAATAGTAAGTTGTGATCACTATACAAGTAGTAATCAGCTTCAGCATTTTTATTCCTTTAGCTATAATAACATAGGTCTACATAATTTTGAGTACAAGGTAACATGATCTTTATGTATTTTAATATGCTGAATCAAAAAAATACATCTATTTCCTTCAGTCACATCCCACCTTTTTTCATAAAGTATTATACCAAAAACGTAACATAACATTATTTAGATATGCTCATTACACAAAAAGATAATTGATGCACAGAAAAACCAGCTGAATACATAAAAATAAATGCTGAATATGCAATCAGTATAGCTAAAAAGAAAACTGCTTATTGACATTTTATGGCTATATAAGCAGCGTGACAACCACCAATGATAAATAATTTTTGGCCTCTGAAGTTGATGCCTGAAGGTGCCATGCATTTACTCAACCTAAGCTGAATGACTTGGTATGACATATTTATCTGCCGAAGTCATCAACTAAGTTACTGTTTTCAAGGCTAAAGAAAAATAACTTGCTGTCTCCCAGTACCACATTTATGCTTTATAACAGAGAGAAAAATCATTGGAAATATTTCCATATGAGAAGCTTGTATACTGCATTAACACCAAATAACTTATTTAATCAATGGGATGCGATAGTTATGTAGCTGGCGTTCAAAGCTTCACAATGGTAATAAATTAGCTTCCATTCCTGTTGCTCACTCTGTAAATATGACGGAAACTTATGAATTCACAAGAAATCTAATATAATAATCGTCGCCAGATGTTATGTGGCAACCTAAAGGTTACATCGATGCTTAGTTAGTTAAGTGGTTACACAAAATTCTGGCAATGGCATAGTTTAATTCTAGGAATGGCAGGACATTTTACAAGGAAATAATGACCCGCTTGACAGAAATTTTAGATCAGTGAGAAGAACCATTTGTTAATACTTAGAAAGTGTTGCCCCCCAAATTGTATATAAAATTGGGACTCATGGAACTCGTTAGAGCTTTGGATCAATATGGGGAGTGCTTCAAGTAAGTATGCACAAAATTTCCTGCTCTTTTAAATGATAAGTTGCAATCTGGCATCCTCAATAGCCTGCAAATTAAGCTTCTAATCAAAGACAGAGGATTCCTCAATACCATGAAAACCTTAGAAAAGGATGCTTCTTTTTCTGACATGATTCCAGGCTTTCTTGGCAACTTCAACTTAAACCTTTAAGTTCAAATGCTTCAAGAACTTTTCCACCAAGATATCATGACCATGATAAACAGATATGAAGGCAAATTGAAGACAGCATGACAAGCATGATCATAACTATTTCAGAGCATAACAATACAAACGTACTAAACATTTAAAATGTACACAACTATTGCTCTCTTGGTTAAACAATACAAACTTTTTGCATAAAACAAGTATATTACGTGCTATTGATATTTGTCTTAACAATCTTTTATCAAACATTTCTTATTGTAAAAAAAATTGACATATTGAATATTTTTACTTTTTACATATTTGGAAGCAGCATTCAGTATTAAAAATAATTTGTAAAAATAATGTAGACCAGTGCAATTTATGTAAAATATATGAAAATATTAAAATTCTTTACACAGTATTGTGTACACTCTAAATCCATATGTAACAATGCACTTACCCTGGCAGGTGGGTACAGATGAATCCCAAGTGTAATAGCCATAAGGTGATTTCCTGCAGATAGCTGTGCTCTTGCCAATCAGACGATACCCACGATCACAGGCCCAGCGTACCTGGCTGTTCAGATGGCCTCCTGTTTGACTGCTGATGGAGCCATGCACAGGGGAATCTGGGGTGCTGCAGTACAGAGCTGCACAAATACAGACAGACAAAAAGGAATCCCCATCAGCTCCTTAATCACCTCCTAGAAGAGACAAACATGCTAGCGGCCACATAAGCATGCCTTCTGCTGATTCACACTTTGTGAATGTTGTTTTTCAATTTAATTTTAATCTGTTTTTCCAACATGTTCTGTGATAAGGAAGCTGTTTTAAATATTGGAGGATGTAATTTATGATTCTTATAGATAAGCAATTTTATAGACATCTAAATATATATCTGACTATATATCTTCCTGGCAGTCATTCAACTAAAAAAAAACCAAGAGATTGGAATCATGGTTGAAAAAGGTAACTGATACACCATTTGCTTTTGAGACCCAATATGAGTAAGTCATTTATCATCTTATAACAGGTTTCTGCAGCTGAACAGTGCCCTCACACTGAACTTCACTTGGACTGTAATGGACCATGAACCATGGACCTGAGTTGATTCCATGCTTTAACCATGAATCTTATTTCCAGGGAGTTTGGAGTTGAGAGAAGTATTTTGTGAAAGAAAGTAATATCTTGGGAGAGGATGTGTCTGTACCTGCTCTGTGACTCCCCCTCCAGTCAAAAACGCCACCGACTGTGTCTAAACTGAAGTTCACTCAGAATTAGAAGCTTTAATCTTAGGTACTGTCGGACTGGTGGCCGTACTGCACTGAGCAGATAGCCCTGACTGAAAGCAGTTGCCTACTTTCAAAGGAAACGCAGTGTAAAACTGGCCAACTCATTCCTTAGACAGCGAAGGGGAGAGACACACACACATGTCTCACAACACTTCAAATATTTGCCCAAATGTCTCCTGCATACTTCTAAGATAATTATCCTCACATATCCTATCTCTCTGGTTGAATTCTCTTGCCATCATGTTATACTCTCCGTCACTGGTAGACCCACAATAGTTGTACTTGCAATAGCCTTTATAATTCATTATGAGGAAAATGATAAGATATGTAAACGGATTAAGCAGAAATGTTTTGCTGAAATTCAGTCGGTATGGAAAGTATGTAGACCCCTTTTAAATTCATCACTTTTTGTTTCATTGCTGCCATTTGCTAAAATTATTTTATTTATCATCAATGTACACTCAGCATCCCATTTTGACAGAAAAAAACTGACGTAGAATATTTTGTAAATTTACTAAATAAGAAAAATTGAAATATCACATGGTCATAAATATTTAGACCCTTTTCACACCTTAATTTGGGGATTCTCAGCTATTCTTCCTTGCAGATCCTTTCCAGTTCTGTCAGGTTGGATGGTGAACGTTGGTAGACAGCCATTTTCAGGTCTCTCCAGAGATGCTCAATTGGGTT
>JAUZSU010162855.1:0-13704 GCA_034780255.1 Parotocinclus maculicauda | reverse complement strand
TCATTTTGGACGAGTCCGAGTCGAGTCGAGAGTCATTAGGGACGAGTTTCAAGTCAAGTCTGAAGTCTTTTTCTAGGAGACTTAAGTGCGACTTTGACTCGAGTCGTAAGTGCCCATCTCTGCCTTAACAATGTATGTGATTTAAATTCTCTTGTTTCTTCAGATGCTAAATCTTTTCGTAGCCGTGATCATGGATAATTTTGAATATCTAACACGAGATTCCTCCATCCTTGGACCACACCACCTGGATGAGTTTGTTCGGATTTGGGGAGAGTATGATCGAGCAGCATGGTAAATATTTCTGTTATTTCATGTATAGGTTTGGGGTTCTTTACTTGCTGATAGGTCTTTTTCCCTGTTTTGGTGGGGTATTGTTGACTGGAAGATGTTTTCAGGATGGGTCACCAAGGTGATGGGCTAGCTGAGGGCTGATTTTTAATTTGGCATACAGTTTGGTTTCACACTAACCCATCTGTACGAGAGCTCTCCAAAAACACTAACACACTAGTGCAGTACCCTTGATTTATATCCATATTTATAATATCATCAATATAATTTGTTCCCCCTATGTTTTCCCTGCTCGCTTGGTGGGGGTGTTCACACGTTTAGTAATAGTGGGGGATTCCTTTCAATGAGGACATGAAAGCTTAACAAGAGCAGCATGAAGTGGGATTGAAAAAGCTCTATAATGAGATTTCCCAGCAGTGGCACAGCTGGAACCCCAATAATACAGCTTTTTAAAAGCATTTCTTCCAGGGATATTTGAACAGTGGAGAAAATTTAGAGTAAATGAGAAAGAGATGTTCAATAATGAAAGGTTTTTACTATCAAGATGCACCACAAAGAAATCCATTAGATAAAGTAATACCGTATAATGTACTGGGTGATTTGCCTGACTTCAATGGCGTCCTTGATATATGGCTAGACAAAGGCTTAGGTCTTAGGTCTGTTTTCTAGTCTTACCCTGATGTGTCATAAATGACATGGGCCATGACCACAGGCCCAGACCTTTAACCTGAGGTGCACTTCAGATTTGGGAGCCCCTGGTGAGGTGGAAGATACATATACATTGAGACTGTGGTAGCCTAGTGGTTAAGGAACTGGACTCTGGACCAGAAGGCCCAGGGTTCAAATCCCACTTCTGCCAAGCTGCCACGGTTGGGCAAGGCCCTTAACCCACCATCGCTTGAATTGTAAGACTGAATCAGTTGTAAGTCGCTCTGGATAAGAGCGTCTTCTAAATGCCATAAATGTAAATGAAGGTATGCAGGAACAATTGGCTGTTCATAAGGGATCAGGGGATCACTTCTACTCAGTTCTGTGATGGAGTGTCATCCCGTCCCAGTCACAAGAAATAAGACAGGTTAAAATGTGGGCACAAAGTTGCACAGAGTCCCATTTATACACCCATGAGGTATCGATCTATGATCTTATGTGCACAAAACATTCGTATACATTCTGGTTTGTGGATAGAAGTGGAAGTTTACATAGTTCTCCTGCTATATAACAGTTTAGGAATCACAAAACTGACAGACTAGCCTTAATTTTAATTAAGGAGTAAACATGAACTTTATCATTCCATTTAAGAATGATAGGTTAGGTTGTTCTGGAATTATGACATAGGAGTATTATTCTCACCACCCTGAATACTGAACAGGTGTTGGTTCAGTCAGCAGGTGCCTGATGAGTGAGTGCCTTTTTTAATTGCATCATTCACTTATGGTTGCAGATTCCAGAACTCTTTGACATGGTCAGGCAGCGATTACAGGAAATTGGGTTTAAAAACTTCACTCTTATATCAGGTATTTGTTACAATTACACTAGATATGTTTTTAGCTAATAAAAGAGCTCAAGTGCTATATTAATAACTTGTTCTCTTCCCTTTCTGCTTCTGAACACCAGATGCCTTGGAGGACTCCAAAACTGCCTTGTCCAGGTGCATCCCAAATCTGAACAACAGAATGACCCAGAATCTGACAGAAAGGAGCCTCCGGTTCCTCAAAAATGCATCAGAAGTTCCTCGATTATACAGAAGGACAAATAAGGTAAGACGTGAACGTATATTTATTCATTCATTTATCCATCTTTAGTGATGGTGTGATCCTGCTGAGGGTTCTGGTGACCGTAGGTCCAGTCCTGAATACACTGGGCATCCACTATATGACATGACACATTTGCGTACTCATTCACAGTCAATCCTAGAGGTAGTTTAGAATAGCAAAAACTGTTATATCTTGAATTTTAAGCTCTAAATTAAACAATGGGTATAATGTTAATTAACAATTGTTGTTTTTAACATAATGTTACCATGCATGCATGCTTAATGACAATAACATTTAATACATGTAGAAGTTAATGTTATCAGTTTACTCAGATTAATAGTATGACAGAAAATTCAATCTTGAGTCTACTGTCCCATAAATCAGTATTATTTTTCATGGCGGTCTTGCTCCTGAATTAAATAAAGTCTCAGCTGCATGCAAAGGGTAATGGAATGCTTAGGGTCTGGGACAAATTTAAATAATTTGATGGTTTTCCTTTCCAAATGTAATCATGTAAAAATGTATTTATTAGATTTGATCATTTTTGTTTTTAACATCCTTGGCAGGAAGTACCCACCAGAGCCTCAGCCTACATGGATAATGCGTTGCAGCCAATACATCAACTGCTCACTGACTCTACAGGGGTGGTGAGGGACTCCATCATTCAAGAGTGGCTTCGTGTCACACTTTCAGACTGCACCCACAGGTAATGCAGTGTGTATGTAGATGTGTTAAGACTATATCTGCTATGCTGTTAGTTAAGTCTCTTCATATCTCAGGTACTTTGAGACCATATCTGATGTCTTGAGCTCTGTGAAAAAGATGGAGGAAAGTCTGAAAAGGTTAAAACAGGCGAGGAAAACTGCTACAACCAGTACAGCAGGAACCAACGCTGGACCCTCTGATGACAGTAAGATCCGGCTGCAGCTGGCGCTTGATGTGGAATACCTCGGAGAACAGGTACCTAGCTCTTTAAAATCCGTATAATCAAGTTGTTTAATCAAGAAAGCAAGAAAACAAGTGCTATTTGTGTGGCGAATAATACAGTCCTTTAGTAAATAAAAAATTTAAGTCTAAATATTGAATACACCACCTTCAATACATTTACATTATGATAAATTACCGATATATTAATACTCATTACAATATTATTACAAGCACGTTTGCTGGTTGACTGTGTGAAGGACCCATAGATATGGGCTGTATCCAAAACGATTCCCTCTTTACTAATTGATACATTTTACCTCTACATACAGTATACAGACACAAATTTGTTGACACCCATAAATTAAACCCAAAACATGGGTGTTAGTATGGAGCAAGCCCCACCTTTGCTGCTACAACAGCTTTTATTATTTGTGTTTTCCACTATTGACAGCAAGAAGTTGAGGCTGAATTATGATGTTATACAAAAAATCCTGACCTGTTTAAAACAGAAACAGATTCACTGGGTACTTGGTACAGAACCGCCACTGTTTGTCTGTGAAGAATCCAGAAAACTTTATATTATGAATATATTTAGGTCTATCACAAAAAAATGAAACTTTAGCTGGTAATGAGTTGTCATATTGATAAATGTGATTAACCATTTAATCTGTTCAGTAGCAGCTAATATTGTGTAATGTCAAATGCTGCACTGCATGTGCAGGCACCCAAAAACTCACACATTCCTAAAGCATTGACTACACAGGTCCCAAATACACAAACGTGACTCTGGGCTGATGAGAGATGTTTAGAGAGATATTACATATTACCAAGGTAGAAGTTCTTTTTCATTAACCCTGTTCTGTATCTACCCCAAATTTGATTTCTATTGGCAAAAATCTACCATAAATTGGAAAATTCCATACTGTTATTTAACAGTACTGGGCTCATGACCAAGGACCTTAACCCACTTTTGCATGGACTGTATCGGTTATAAGTAAGGGTGTCTTATTGATTCCAGTGCTGATTCCGATTCAAAAGCAACATTTTTTTTATTAAGCTGTTTTCTTCACATTTAAACTTATTATTAAAAAATAAAAAACTTTACATAGCTTAATGTACTAAAGCAGTGACCTTCTCTCAATTACTACTGGTCATAAGTTATCATTACTGCTGAAATGATGAACCTGTGTTCCAAAGTGAAAATAATTTTTTTTTTCTTGAGCTTTTTACTATGGGTTTAAATGAAAGAAAAAGCTTAACATAAAACAATTACTTTTCATTTGGATCACAGGTTTATCATTTCAGCAGTAGATAGTAATTATCACCAGTAGTAAATAAGAGAAATGTGTTTTTTCTAGGTCATTGTTTTAGAACATTTAAGCATGGTTCACGTTAACCGTTTTGAACTCTCCTGTCTAACGCAGCGAAGAGAGTGCAGTTGGTTGAACATGGTACACTGCTGAAGCTCTATTACAAGACTGTTAAGGATTTAAAGCATATTTACATTGCTATTGTTGAATTTTACAGATTCAGAAGATGGGTCTCCAACCGAACAACATTACCATGTTCTCATCTCTGTTGGATCTGGTGCAGGAGGCACGGGATCTCGCCACAGCAGAGCAGGCTGGCTCCTAGGGCTTACCGTAAGGCTGTCCATACCCAACACAGCCAGATTGGCTCCGCTTCAGCAGGCAGACTGTCAAGGATGTTACAGGAAAACAAAAGGGCTTCCCACTGATTTTAGGGAGTGGTAATTACAACTCATGGCAGTTTGGGGGTAAAAAGAGAAGCTACTGCTTTTGAAGAAGAAGCACACTACAAGAAGAGTCCATATGCTCAGACGTTATTTATTATAAAGTCCTACTTGGTAGTGTGAGGAGGAACAGCTAAGAATATTAAGGTTGAACGAGAAAGGTCAGATGGTTAATTCTATATTATGCAATGTGAATTCTAACTCTACTAGAGTTCATTATGTGAACGTTTCATTTAAAGTGAGCTGGTAATGGGATTATTGCTTTGATTAATGTATTTTAGACTGTTTTTGGATACGTGAAATGGTGGCATCCATGTAAAAAAGTTCAACTAGAAAATAGTGTGAAAATGACGTTAAGCGCTGGGTTTCAGGATTGGTGGCATTTCTGCCGCAGTGCCACCTATCAAGTTAAGCGCCCTCTGGGACTTTACTGGATCCTTTGGGCATCTACCACACAATGGCTGTTGCCATTTACATGTTTATTGTAGAAACTGGGACTACTATGAATTTTAATCACATTTGACAATAAAAGGTTTGAAAATAATTGCACGTTGTTTCTTAAATCATAGTGGCTCTGTAAGGAGTCCATCAAAGGTCAGTGAACAAAATTCCTACATGCCACTTGGGCTGTGCGATACTGACAAAAAATGATATCAGAAAATTTTCTGGGATTTTATTGTTAACGATAGACGATACTTTGACAGCGTATATATTAGGTCTGAAGTAGACATGCATAAGTTGCAATTTTCCTTATTTTTCTATTCGTTTTTTTTTTGTTGTTCAAGACTTACAGATGACAGCATACAGATAATTTTTGTTTATCTTTCTTGTAATGGAAACCTCTAACATTAAAAAAAAATGGCACTAGCTGTCAGCATAGTTTGCTTTAGCTTGGTCAAATTTCACTTATTTAGTGAGATGATGCTGTTTTAAGTGTCTTTATTATTGATAATTATTATTAGTGTTTTTGGAGTTCTTCCTCTGCTGCTTACTTTCATAATGATTTCATATTTTATCACAGACAATACATATCACACACCCCTACAAGATATATATTTTTTTTTTAGTTCACAGTAACTGTCGACTCTGATAATGATAATCAAATAAAAACACAGACAATGTATATAAAAACTAATATAACATGAAGTTCTGTAATATGGGGGCAACCCTGATCTAGTCATATGACAACTGCAGACGGAGCTTTGAGACTCAGAAACCCATCCCTGACAAACTGTGTACCTCTGTGTACCTCTGTTGTGTATCTCTGTTGAATAGCTGTAAAATCCAATCCAGTCCAATGCTGGGACAGTGATTCCGAGGTTCAAATCAACCAGAACCAGCCACTGTGGTGTCCCAGCAAATACTCTAGTTCAGTTCTATGGAGGCATGAGGAGGAGAGTTGGACAAATCGGACATACAGACTTTCACTGAAGTCTGGCATAAAAAAAAGGTTCTGTGCAGAGGCACTTGCAGACCTCCGACCACCCTTCGGAATGGTGTCATACAAACTGGATTTGTTCTGACCTATAATACACCTGCCAAGAACAGGGCACAAATGTTTTTTCTCTTAACTACATATTCAAAAAGACATGCTCCCTATCCAAATTAAAGGGGCAACCAAAAGTATATCTGTACCAACTTGCTTCTTACAGTGTTAAATCAGTAAGGTAAATCCATGATGAGCTTTGGATTTTAGAATGTCTGTAAATTTGGTCTGTAGCTTTCCTTTTCCTTGCCTTTTAAATTTCAAATTTCCAAAGTGGTAACTGTCAGACCACTTAACAGGTCATAAAGTCAATTGTGTGGGTCTCATGCACTGTTCCAGTTATTTAGAAGACTTACACATGCTGTTCCATTGCATCGTGTTGGCAAATTTTAATTGGCTGATTGAAATGTTATTGAATGTCCTTTAAACAAGAATGTTAAGTAAAAATCCTGTTTTTACATCATTTATTTTGGTCGGGGTGTTTTGAATGGTCCTATGGATGGTTCGGATGGTTATGGGAATCTGCTACATGACTAAATATTTGTCTTTGATTATGTGAGCAAAGTATCAGACCTATACCAATTCTAAGGAGCTTATCTGCTTTTATTTTGTGGGTGAACACAGTCAGTATTTTAAAGCAGGAACATTCTTAATAAGTCACATTTGTTTGTTTGCTTGGCTTCTTTAACGTCGCTAAGGTTATTTCCATACACAAGTTCATTTCAAGACCAGTCACATATATGTACACACACACAAGTCAATGCCAATTTAGAGTGGTCAATTATCCTAACACGCATGTCTTTGGACTGTGGGAGGAAACCGGAATACCCGGAGTAAACCCACACAGACATGGTGAGGTCCCAGGCCGCTTCACCCTGGGATTGAACCCAGGACCTTCTTGTTGTGAGGCAGCAGTGCTACCCACCGAGCCATTCTAGTAAGTCATGCAAGTTTCAATGGTGTAGATGAATAGCTGGGGTTAGTCCAGACTGAAGGCTAGGAAACATTTACCAGTAATAAATTATATCCATAAATTTATTGTTTGTTGTTCACAAAAGTATAGAAACCAAGTTTAGTACTGTAATACATTTGGGTAGGAGAGAATATTTCATATCTCTTCTCAGTCAGCATTGAGTAATATCGTATGCCACAAGGATCCCACGTACCGTTGTAAGAATACCATTTTTCCTACAATTTTGTATTACTAAATTTCATAAAAATATAAAACACAACAAACATTTGATACGTGCATGTTTAACATTCTGTTGTAGGCTGAAGGTTTCCAAACAAATTATTTACTAATATATTGAGCTTTAATGCACTTTACATAGTTGGGTCCAGGATTTTTCCCAGCATGAGTATGGCATTGGAGTTGCCCTCTACAATAGCAAAAAAGAAGGGTCTGTTCACGGTGACTTTCAGCGGAACTCTGTCTTCATGAGACTTATTCTGAACCTCTGATCCTTCTTCAGACATCTCAAACAGCACCTCGTTGATCACCTGCCAGGTGAAAAAAGCTTTAATTTCTTTGCCAGTCCAAAACCAGTCTTTATTCCGGTTTTGATTGACTTCTGATCTTAAAAGATGTATTAGCCTTCATTAATATTAGGTACACCTCTCTGTTTGTACAGTCATTGTCCATTTTATCAGTTTTACTTACCATATAGATGCACTTTGTAGTTCTGTTTCTCCACATTATTCTCTACATCATTTATTAGTCAGCTTTAGTCTGTGCAATAATGGTCAAAACCACCATAAATAGGTGGGTCTCGATTCCAAATGAACTTTTTAATTGTTGTTTGAAATAAGCATGTATTAAATATGTGTAAACGAACCAACCACAGAGAGTGACATTACCACAAGCATCCTGTAATTTAACACACATATATATATATATATATATATACTGTAACTTAATATAAGAGTTATTAAACAAATCTAATTCTGACTACGTTCAAATACGATTTTTTTTTCTATTTCAAAAGACAGATTACTCGGGCATACCCGTTTCTTCTCATTATAGGATGTACAGTGGCTCGTTATCATATCAGTACCGCCATCTTTTTGCAGTGTGTGAGGAATTAAATCTTTATGGCTCAATTTTATCAGTTGATAAAAATGCCAGCACATATTAAGAAATTCCCTGAGTGTGTTCCGCCTTAGCCCAGTACTGCCTTGCTGTTGAGGTTTGACAGGATCAAGTCAAGAATGTCAATGTCTAAGGAAACCACAACTAACATGCAATAATGTATATATTTTTGAAGTGAACCAAACTACAAGTATAATCACACACCTTGTGTTAGGCTGGTATGATTGGATCAGATACTGGAAGGTTGAAATACCGTTCTCACTCACTGTACACAGCTACCTTGTTGCTCCACCTTGTAGTCAGATACATCTCATCTGTTGTTGCACAGTTTGTGTTAGTCATCCTATAACTCTTCATCGATGATCACAGGATGCTGGTGGCTACAAATTTTTGGTAGGTGGACCAATTTCAATACAACAGTGAGACTGAGGTGTTTTAAAACTCCAGGAGGACCGGTGGAAAAATACACCACCCAAGTACACTGCGCACAAAAATTTGGGAATATTTAATTATTTTGTTTTGAAATATCCCCGTTTTTTTCTGAGCAGAATAGTACCTGATCAAGGATGGTCATGTGGGGGTCATGATCATTAGAGAATAAAGTAATGTGAGCTACAGTCTGTAATTGTTTCTATATGGAAAGTGGAACTAATAAAATAGACAATGAGTGTAGAAACAAGGACCAGATAAACTAATTGGTAAGTATGTGGTTAAACCTGTTTTGAAATGAAATTCTAATTTCATTTGTTTCAGTAAATATGATGGTTCACCTTGTCGACTGTGAAGTTCTCCTTGCTGCTGAGTCTCTCAAAGCTGGCTTCAGAGCCCAGCAGGTATTTCTCAACAGCCATATCGGATAACAGCGTTCCCAGGTCAGTCACAGCTGTCATTGAGAACTTAGGCAGGGACAATTCCAGATACCTATCAAAAAGAGATTTGCATAGAAATAGTGTTGCATGTGAGTTATAAGTTCTCTGTTTTTCAGGAACAGGGATGATTGATTTGTGGCTGGTGCACATCCCTGTGGCTCAAAGCTGAACTCTGAACTGCTGCTTTCTGTTTTTTTGTGTCTGCTCCTGCTTCAATTGCTGACGGTATTTAGAAACCAATCCTCAACGTTCTTTTTAAAAGTGCCCTAAGATACTCACCGCTCTTTTAGATGTCTTTGCCATGTTGATAGGACTTCTGTCAGTAGTTGATTTTCAATGTCCTGAAGTTTGACTCCCTCATGAGGCAGCACTAGTAGCATGTAGGTCCGCTGGCTTAGGCCGAGTTTGACCACAGTGCACTTCCTGCCAGGATCACTGAGGTGCATGTAGTCACCAGTGTGTGTCATGAGGGGTACTTTCACTGTGGACTTGTCATCAGTCTTGAAGTTCTGAACAGTTGTCTTTTCAGGCTGGAAAGCTATTCTCCAGTTTCCTATATATAATTAGGATTTCATAATTATTAGGATTGTTGTTGTATATATTTCATCATAAATCAATATGTATGAAATGAACATCCCTAAAGCAAGGCCATTTAGAATTCATTTATCTATAACATGCATATATAGAGAATTATCCAGCCATCTCTACATTTGCATATTTACATTATATAGCTGTCATCCATTATTTATGTTCTAATATCTTTTCATTTATTCATTCATGCATTATCTGTTCAGTAGAATTTAGCCATACCTTTTAAATATCAATATTCTGCCCCCACCCCAAAAAAACTTTAAAAAACTAAACAAAAAACAACAACAGGTATTGGCATTTATATATTATAAATACTTTTGTTCGTAAACAATGTGTTTAGACACTTATTGGCCATGTTATTAGGTACAACAGCTTGTTAACACACATATCAAATCAGCCAATCACTTAATTTCCATATCTACACATGGTCAAGACGAGCTGCAGAAGTTCAAACCGAGCATGAGACTAGGCAAAATGTGATTTAAGTGACTTTGAGTGTGGCATGTTTGTTGGTGCTAGACTGAGCAGTCTGAGTATTTTAGAACCTGCTGATCTAAAAGGATTTTGGTAGAATTGTAGAAAAATTGACAAATCCAGTAAGCGAATACAGTGAACGAATAGACTGAGCGAAAGTTCTCTGTGCAAAAATGCCTTGTTAATGCCAGGTGTCAGCCGGGAATAGCCCTCCTGGTTTGAGCTAATATAAACGTAACAAGAAATTAAATAACCACTCTTTATAACGAGGGTATGCAGAAGAACATTTCTGAATGCACAACATGTCAAACTTTCAAGCATATGGGCTGCAGCAGCAGAAGACCACACAAGGTGCAACTCCTGTCAGCAGACAACTGAGGCTACAGTGCATATGGGCTCACATAAATTGGACAGTATAAGAATGAAAGCACACTTTGCTTTGACATTTGGATGGTAGGATCAGAATTTGCTGTAAACAACATGAAAGCATGGATCCATCATGCCTTAAATCAATGGTTCAGGCTGATGGTGGTGTAATAATGAGGGGTAATTTCTTGGCACACTTTGGGTTCCTTAATAGCAATTAAGCATCAAAGCCTAATATCAAAGCGTACCTGAATATTGTTGCCGGCCATGTTCATACCCTTAAGACCACAGTGTACCACACATCTTCATATGGCTTCTTATAGCATAGGATAACTCACCATGTCACAAAGCTCAAATCATCACACACTGGTTTATTGAACAAATGGCCTCAAGTCACCAGCTCTAAATTCAATAGAGCATGTTTGGAATGTGGTGAAAAAGGGGATCGACATCATGGATGTGTAGATTGGAAGCAGATATGTGATGATGTCATGTCAGTATATCTAAAATATAAATAGTGGAAGGTTTCCAGCAACTTATTGGGTCTATGCCATAAATCATTAAGGCAGTGCTGAAGGCAAAAAGAAATCCAGTCTGATATTTGTGAGGAGTACTTCATAAGTTGGGCACTGAGTTTATACATTTATCCATACATACCTCCATAGATCAAAACCTTTGTCAATTTGTTCTGCTCAACCCATTCATTCAACCATCTATACCATCCAGTCATGTATTCATACCTTAATAGATTAAGCTTTCTGGTTTTTTTTTATATGTCCAGAAATCCACTCTCCATATATTCATCCATCCTGGGGTGGGGGGCAACAATCCATTGCAGAGCAAAGGTGTGAACAGACTTCCACTCACTCGCACTGGGACACTATGGAGATGTCAGCTGATCTAATACAGAACCCAGTCTGATGTGTGGAAAACAAAAACTCTACAGCATCAGTAGTTGGGCTGGATCTTGAACCCAAGGAACCATGCCTCCTCACCCATTCATTTTAATTATATAAACATTAATGATGTCCAAAGATTACAAATGTTGAGCGTATCAAGGCCTTTAACTAGAAGTGTGTTAGTTAATCTAATTCAATATATAAGAAAACATTAGAATGACTCTTAATTTAAATGATTTCAACCACATACCTTTAAAATGTATAGAGCTTGCAAACAGCAGGTTGGTTGACTGGCTGATGTGTGTAAAGAGAGTCTTCTCCTTGCTTGTAGATGTTTTCTGAATGAAGGAGTTGATCTGGGCCTCTGCCGCTTTGGGCTGGGAGAAGTTCACTGCTCGAACAAAAGAAGCATCTGAAAAGTCTTGTATTCCAACCATAAAATCTTCAGCTAGGTCATTATCACTGTTCACGAAAGTCCAAACAAGGGTTTTGAGCTCATCTTGAGGTCCATCTGAAAGTGAATTAATAGCCTGAAGTGTGCGCAGTATCGTGTGTCCGTCAATGAGGTACACACAGCCCGGTTTCCCAGTCTCCCAGTTGAGTCCCAGAAACTGCTGATAGGAGATGGCTGTCTTCTCTGAGGTCCCAAGATAGAGATTTGTCAGGGTGCCATATGTGTTAAAAGGGGACAGAAGAATGTTGGCGTTGTTGTGCTTGTGGCTAAGTGTCTTATACATCCGCAGACCCAAAGAGTTCTGCAGTTCAGCTAATACGGCTGTCCTCTGGGTGAGGTTCTTCATTTCTTCAGTCCCAGGATGGGGGTCTGGCTCTGTACTTTCTTGGATGGAGGTCAGAGAGTGGATAGTCTTGAGAGGTGGAGTCTCCTTAGTTTGAACCACCTCACAAACAATGTCACCAGAGCCAAAGAGAGAGAACGGATGGATATATACACGGTTAGCCATTCCCGTTGCTAGGCAGGAGAGCATTAGAAGACACAGGGATGCACCCTTCATCTTTCTTATCTGATTCGCTAAAAATCTTAGAGTGGACCTGGAGAACATTAAACAATAGACAACATTGACATGTACAATTAATGTAAAGATATTTGTAAGACATGGAAGGAGCATGTTTAATTACAACAGCAGAATAAATCAGCTGTTATATAATTTTTCTGTTTATCTGTTAATCTATCTATTTACATTTACAGTATTTAGCAGACGCCCTTTATCCAGCGCGACTTACAAACATGCTTTAAGACATCAGTAACAATCTATTCCTAATAATCAGGTATCTAAACAAGAATACACTTATGAAACTGTTGTGTGTGTGTTTGTGTGTGTTTGTGTGTGTTTGTGTGTGTGTGTGTGTGTGTGTGGTTGTGTGTGTGTTTCTTTTTTTTTAAGAGAGAGACCGAGAAAGCTGGGGAGAGGGTTAGTTGATCTTATATACCGTCTATAAAATATATTTACATTAAACCAGCAAACAACCTTAATCAGAGCAACTTACTATGTCAGTGAATACAACTTTACAATGTACAACAAAAGCAATTGTGCTTTGCCCAAGGCAGTTTAACGCAACTGTGGCAGCTTGGTAGAGCTGGTCCTGCTGGGCCACCATAATCTTGTATCCATGTATTTTAATATACATATTTCTATACAAATCTGAAATCATATCTATAAAAGTGTTTTTTGTTTTGATTTGTGTTATTGCATTAAGAGAATATTAGGGTCATTGCTTAAAATTATCTTTTTTTCAGGGATAATACAGTAGTTCATTTTTTCATCACTTAATTAATTAATCAATTAATTTAGTGATTATTTTCGGCTCTATATACTACTCTGTATTTAATTGTGTTTAGGCCAGACTTTTTTAATTGCTTGTTTCTCGGATGTCGCTACTTAAGAATCTACTGAGGAGGGAGGAAAAAAAAAAATTATTTATTTTTCAGCACTTTTCAATTTCTAGAGGACTATGTGAAATCAATACAAGTAAGGAGGAAGAAATAAAAATACATTTTTATTTAAAAATAAAATTTATTTAACCTACAAATTAAATTAAAGTAAATTTGGAAAAAAATTAAATGAACAGCTCTCCACCGGAGGGCGGAAAAAGAAAAAATATATATATTTTTAATTTTTTTTTAATTTTTATTTCAACCATTGGTGCTGCGGCAGACCTGAGAAATAACCACCCCCCCCCCCCAAAATT
>JAUZSU010162844.1:0-13704 GCA_034780255.1 Parotocinclus maculicauda | reverse complement strand
TGTGTGTGTGTGTGTGTGTGTGTGTGTGTGTGTGTGTGTGTGTGTGTGTGTGTGTGTGTGTGTGTGTGTGTAGGGTAAAAAATAAGATGAAGCTTCAGCAGACATTCAGCGTTGATCCTCTGTACCTGAGACATGACAACTCAGGAGCTACAGACTTCATGGTACACACACGCACACACACACACACACTCACACACACACACACACACACACACACACACACACACACACACACACACAAACAGAAGAACACATAGAGGCACACACTCCTGCACACACTCTTTCACACAGACCGATGACTGGCAGGAGTATATAAGGTCTTTCCTTAAGTATTACTAATCTGATAAAAAAAAATACCTAAGTAAAAATACAATAGCTATTGATAAACCGAATATATTTTTTTAAATAGCAAAAATCAAGTGAAAATACAGATTTACAATAATAATCCTTTTAAAGAAATGAGTGCCAGTGCCAGTCAAAAGCTGCCAGTGCTTTTACTGAGAGTCTATTGTGTCTGATTGTGTCCTAATACCTAGTGAGTGCCCTTACTGCCTAATTCCTATGTAGGTCACTTAACTCAACTCAACACACAACCATTCTAAAGTCTAAACCACTGGCAACAATAGGTTCTGTGTTGAGTTATTACACAGCAATAGTGTTACATAGCATAATTACACTGTTATACAAGCTGTATACTGACAACTTAAAATTATATCAACGTGTCATACATTTAATGTTGTCCAATGAAAATATATAATATTTACAAACATGTGATGGTGTACTCACTTTTGTGAGATACTAAATATTCATAAAAGCAAAAGTTACAAGCTTATTTTGAAATGTAGTTAGTGAAGTAAAAAAGTATTAAGATATAAAAATAATAACAGTAAAGCACAGATACCTAAAAAAAAACACACAGTGAAGCCCGGTTGTGTAAGAGTTTGTCTAGTCACCGCTTATTCAAGTGTTATGTCCCTTCACCATTATAAGCACCTACAATGGGAACAAATGTCAGAACTGGACTCAGACTAGGAGCAATGGAAGAAGGTCATCTGGTCCCCTGTTTTTTTTTGGTCAGTTGAGTACGTGTGGAAAGTGACGGTACTAATATGTACTTTGCAAAGAAGTTAAGCTTGTGGAGAAAGTGTCATGCCCTGGGTAATATTCTGCCTGTGTGTGTTCATATGAATGTCATTTTACCATGTCAAATCAACCTAAACATGGTTAGAGATCAGCTACTTGGATTTATAATAATGGTTTTCCTAGATGCCAGTTGTTCTTTCAGCACACAGTGTTTAGGAATAGTTTGACGAATATGAAGTGCTTAAGGTATTGCCCCGGCTACCAGAATCAACCATAAGTGTGATCTGTGAAGGCAGATGCTCATAATGTATTTGCTCATCAAAGTGTATATGTATTGCTGAAGTGTATGTGTATCTGTCAATCTCTCTCTCCCTCTCTTTCAGCATTGGCAGATTCCTCTAAGTCGCCGGTTCCGATCATTAAAGTTGTGGTTTGTTCTGCGATCATTTGGCCTGAAGAAGCTGCAAGAACATATCAGACATGTAACATACCTTCATCCTACTGCTCTCAGCCAATCACAGCTCACTGTACTGCTCTCAGCCAATCACAGCTCAAAGATAAATAGTTGAACTAAAACGTATGTGTTGTGTGCATGTTTTGTGTTGTAGGGAATTCAAATGGCTAAGCTGTTTGAGTCTCTGGTGAGAACAGACACAAACTTCCACATTCCTGCTGAAAGACACCTGGGTCTGGTAGTGTTCAGTATGACTGTGAGTACACAGCACTAAACTACACAACAGAACACCTGTAGTATGACTGGTTTATCTGTTTGTTTGTTTGTTTATTCGGCTTATTAAATGTTGCCATCAGCATCTATAATCTATGGCCAGTCTATGAGCAGTATATATATCCCAAGAGTTGGGACAATTTTGTGCAATCAATTAATCTAATGCATGTCTTTGGACTGTGGGAGGAATCCGGAGTACCCGGAGTAAACCCATGCAGACACAGGGACGACATGCTAACTCCAAACAGAAAGGACCCAGACTGTTCCAACCTAGGATCAAGCCCAGGACCTTTTTACTGTGAGGTGGCAGTGCTACCCACCGAGCCATCATGCTGCCCTAGTATGACTGCTCAAGGCTACAGGTGATTTACAATTGTACCTGTCTGCCATGCATCCCTGCATCACCCGCCTTTGTGCGGATCATTGTTCCTCCTAAAGTAGGGGTGAGCAAAAGTTTCTGAATGCATATCTAATTAGTGTTCAAAGACGCGTTTAAAAGTTAAATACAGATTAGTGTTCATAGTTAAAATAAACTGAATAAACTGAAACTATAATCTTATAAGACCAACATTAAGAGTTTTTAATTGTTTTAAAAATTATCTTAAAAATGAGTCTCACAATGTCAGCAAATTGAAAATGTTTATATAGTGATTAAAAATTTTAAAAATAATTGTTGCTTATACTATCATAATAAATGATGCATACATAAAAATAATAATAATAACAATGGGGACCCACAGTCTTAAGACTGCACCATAATAAACTACACAACACTACACAGGGTTTAATAGTGTACAGTTTAAATGTTAGTACACAATGCTACACAACTTTACACTACACAATACTACATTTTGCAAGTCTACACTCTAGACAACACAACACAAATCTAAACCTGGGTCTAGTAGTGTACACTATATAGTATAGTGAATGTGAGTACACACCACTACACAAATTTGCACTACACAGCACCCACACCCACACATCCACTACACTACACTATAATACAGAACAATACACACTATACAACAAAATAACATTAACATTATTTAAAAGATTCTCTCATTCAGAGTGACTTATAGTCTTACAAATTGCAATCCTAACAAGTGAGTATAAGAACTTTGCTCTGCGGTACAACAGTGGGTGCTTGTCAGTGCTGGGGGCATGAACCCGCATCCTTCTGGTTAATACACTGCTCACAAAAATTAGGGTATTTAAAAATGAATACGAAGAGGAACTGCTGGACAATCTGATCCTGTTCATGTAACATCACTGTCAGTGTGTTTTGGCAGTCTTGGGTGACCATACACCGTACTGAACAGTCAATGTGGGGCACTCCCATGAAAATGTAACATGCTTCTGTTTACAACCTTGAATATATCACTTCCTATTTAATCATGATAAATAAGTTTGCATCTCATTCTACCAATCAAGCAACTTTCTTTGACTTTTCATTTGCTTTTCTGATGATATCGTTTAATGAAATAAAATCAAATGCTTCTTATTTAATCGCTTCATATTCATTTAAAATATCCACTAATGTTTGGGATTAGAGTAGTACAGTCTTCTATCTTAACTGCTATGCCACCACACTCCCAAACAATACTTAATTTGTGTCAGATCTTGCATGAACAAAATTCCAGAACTTATTTATTTGGATCCAGCATCTCTGCCAATGTATATATAAAATATTTTAAAAAATAATGAAATGGCCTCCTTTCTAAAAATCCCAAATGGCTCATTCTTTGGTAACCTATTGTACAACCCCATATAAGACAAGACATTATGCCTCTAAATTCAAATGAAAAATCACTTTATCTTACTAATTTGGGTATAAACCCAAGATATTTAATGCTTTTTCTGGTCAACTTTTAATTTAACTTTTAATCCATTCCTGCAAAAAAATGGGAGAGGACAATTTATGCTGGTAATGAGGTAAGAAACTAAATAATGCTGATTTCAAACAGGTGATTATACTTATGATTTGATACAAAAGCAGCATCCACAAAAAATGCATGGACATCCCTGGTAAAGATCTCTTGAAGGAATTAATGTTGCTCTAAAATTTCAGTGTACTGTTCAGTGTAATGCACTGAACATAACATAACTGAAATTACCTTTGCAAACACAGCCCCATACCATGACAGACCCTGACTTTTGGACTTGTTGCTGATAACAGTCTGTATGGCTTTTGGACTTGTTGCTGATAACAGTCAGGATGAACTTTTGGACTTGTTCCTAACATAAGTTGAATTAAAATTGCTTTTGTGGCTGGAGATTCTTTGCCCACCTTTGCTCCTCAATGACTCAGCCTTTTGTGGCTACTGCTTTTGTACCAAACCATGATTACATGATGATCACCTGTAGATGTCAAATGTTTATAATCACATAATAACTTGTATACATAATACCATTTTGCAGGAAATGCAGGAGTTAATTATTATTAACAAGTAAAATATAGTGGAGCATAAAACAATATGGAATATCAAGTCTGTTATATATTGTTCACATTTCCATTCCACCCCTACTTTTCCTGATGTGTGGTTGTAATTAGATTGTGAGTCATGTTTTGTGTGACAGCAAGGTTTGCAAATGGCAAAAAGAAATAGATATTTCATATTTATTATTATTTATGTTATTTCATTTATTTAATAAATAAGTTTTTTCCATTAATAAATATATTCTGTATATACAATTTGTATAAATATAGAATGATTGTTACTTCAAGATGATATGGTAAAATTATGTATTTGTTATTCACACATTCTTCTTGCCTTTTTCTGACAAAACAGAAGTTTATGTTTGGTCTCTCATCCGATAATGGATTGGAGCACTTGTGTCAAGAACTATTTCAGCAGCAAAATTTGACTGTTAATTGTCAAAAAGTGTACAGTGGTTTGAAACTCAGAAGAACACTTTGCTGTAGTTTAGTTTCTGTAACAGATACATTTCAGATATGATCCTGATTATTATGTAATTGTCTGTTTTCTTAGGTCTGATGGCTTATAGTCATTTTTAGAGTCTGTACAAATTATTCCTTTTTGTTGTTCTGCAGCTTGGGTGTATTCAGGGACAGAGGTGGTGCACAGGCCTGTAAAAACAGACTTCGGATTTGTAGTTGAATTTATATGCCTTGATTTTGGTGTCCATCCATTACTACAACTGCATACAAATGTAAATATTGAGGATAAAAAGGTATAAAGCAGGCTGGATAGAATTGGTTTGGCTTGAGCATGGTGGTATAAACAAGGGCTAATAAAAGGCCAAAGGAATTTGGGTTCTGTGTCACCTCATAATTATACCTTAGTAAAATTAAAAGTCGTAAATGAGCACTTACAAATTCTTAAACCCTCAGGAGAAATGGTAAATGTGCTTCAGTTACATTTAGTTCATTAGCATTTCTTGGGGCACCATACATTTTCACAAAAGTTAGAAACAACCCAGGTGTTTTTTCTGCATTTCGATGCAGTAATGAGGACTAGTCAACCTGGTCTAATGATGAAGTGACTAGATTATGCACAGTGTAATGAAACATGTGTTTATTGGGTGCAGGGAGGAAATGCTCTGACTCAGGAACTGCTGCGTAGATTAACTCAATCTGGATCCATGTTTCTGATTCCGGCCGCTGTTGGATCCAAACTCATCATCCGCTTCACAGTCACCTCTCAGTTTACATGCCCTGATGACATCCATCGTGACTGGACCATCATTCAGCGCACCGCCAATGAAATCCTGCAGCCTGGTCGCTGGCCTCGCCCTAATGCACTGTCGCTGGATAGAGAACCAGAACAGGAGACGCTATGGCAGGAGCAGGAGGTGGAGACGCAGCAGGAGCCGTCCATGATCGATAAGCACCTGGTCCGTCAAAACCAGAGACGTGCAATTCGCTCTATGAGCTGCAGTGCTGAGCTCCCGCCTACCAGGCCTGACTCCACTTCCAGCACGAAGGAAAACCCGCCGCTTGGAACACTAGCGAAGATTCCAGAAAGCCCTGAGGGCAGGAGAACCACGCACAACCGGCTGATGAAGTTTCACAGTGTGCCAAGTTTACCACAGGTGTGGGCACAGTGTGGCTTCCAGCAGCTGTACTGGCCGTTTAGCAATGCTAACTGCTTCAAGTGCTTCACACACTCACAGAAACACAACCCCCTGCCCACCACATAACCCCACTGCTCATTTCATAACACCCTATTGCAATGCTGTAACACCTGAGCACTCAACAACACTCCACTTGCCACCCAATAATACCAAATAACATCCCTCAACCCACCGAATTACACCACATTACCAATTCTATAACACCTCACTGTACTCCAGATAACAGCACAGTGTACAACCAATAAAACACCCAAATCCACTGTAGCATCCTGATGTAAAGACAACCACACAAACCTGGCTTTACCTGGAATTACCACACACTCACACAATCACAACCCCCTGCTCAGCCAATAACACACTACTAAACAACAAATAAGACCCTTTACACCAAATATCATCACACCAGCCCACTGTTCACCTTATAACACCACACAGGTGACTACCCGCCCCATAATCCAGCACTGCCCACCCTAAACCACATTATTCACCCTATAATACACGATCCACTCTAAAACGCCCAATTTCCCATCAACTATAACATAACACCCTTTGACCACTCAATAACACCCCACATACCACCTTTGAATAGAATTAAACACAAGGAACTAAACACAATTGCAAAACTTTCCAATTAGATGTATTTAATTAATCACATCCATAAATATAGACTTATAATTCCACTTCTATAAAATGTAATAACACTATGTTTTTTGTTATTACACATCTACTATTTGGCGCAACAGTTTTGGTGCCTCTAATCAATTTGCACATTTTTCCATTTTTGTTAAATACAGCAGGAATAAACTTAAATTTGTCACATTTCTGTACCCTGTAAGGAACTTACCTTTTATTTGTTGAACTGAAAGCTTTTAGTACCCTTTTTGTATTTGTACCAGTCTTTGCTTTGTTTTCTTTCTTGTGGGTTTATTTTTTTCATCTTGTTGTGATATGCAACTTCCTTTCAGCTTATCATTGACTGTGGAACGTTGCTTGATAAAATCATTGTGTAATATTGTCGCACATCCCCGAACCATCATAGAAACACCACCACGCTTAACAGTTGGTAAGCTCTTGCCCATAAAAAGTCTTTAACAGAATTAAAAGCCCTGAATGATTAAAAAAAAAATTATCTGTACAAAAATGTTTAGAAATGTGTCATGTCTAACTTTGTTAATGTCAAAATTGTGTAACAAATCAGCTAACAGTGGGGCTGAAACTTTGCAAAAGACTGTACTCTATTTCTCTCAAATTAATCTACTATTGATTATTCTGTTACTAGTGATGTTCTACATTGGAATAAAAAACTAATCTATGGATTTAGGCACTTGAGTGGTTGTGTGTGTGTGTGTATATGTGTGTATATATATATATATATATATGTGTGTGTGTGTGTCTGCACGTTAGTACACTCACTGGCAAAAAACAAACAAACAAAAAAACAAATAAAGCACCCAGAAATGTCAGATTGCTGTAAAACTTGGTGTGCAATTACAACACCAAATCAGAAAAAGTTGGGATGGCATGGAAATCTAAAGTGTTTGAGGGGCAAAGATGGGCAGATAATCTCCAGTTTGCCAACAAATGTCTGAAAAATTACTGAATGTTCCTATATGTTTGAAAAAGATGTTCCTTAAAGAAAGATTGGATTTGGATTTGCACATTTTCTTTATTTGAAACATGTTTTATTGATGAATACATGAAACAAAGATCAACCTCCCCGTCCAATCAAAAACCCAGTTTTTTTGGTTTGTTTTGCATATTTCTAACTTTTTTTCTGATTTGACTTGTTCTGTTTTGTCTTGTTGATAAATGGACATCCTTGAAATGTTGCTCTAAAATCTTAATTGACTTTTTTTTTTTGCATGAATGCTGCCATCACATAACTGAAAATGACCTTTGCCAAGACCCTGACACAACCCCAGACCATAATAGACCCTGACTTTTGCCCTTGTTGCAGTGGCATCTGAGGAATCAAAGTCGTCTTTTTTGTGCGCTTTACAGACCAAAATTACTCCAGATTCTTGCACTGTAGAGAAATAAATATTCCATTCAATTTTTAAAGTTTCAGTAATTGAAATCTCATACATTCATTTTAAAATCAGTTACAAACTCTCATACATTTGTTTTAAAATCTGAGCTTCTCTTTGCCCGTCACACACCCCCAAACCATCATAGAAACACCACCATGCTTAATAGTTAGTAAGCTCTTGCCCATGAAAGTCTTTAACAGAATTACAAAGCCCTATATTATTTTTAAAAATATGTCTGTACAAAAATGTTCAGAAATGTGTCATGTTTAAGTTTGTTAATGTCAAATTGGTAATGTCAAAACCTGTCTTAAAACACACCTGTTTGCAGTTATACGCTTCCTCATCTTGAACATATGTTTTTTGTGTAATGTATTTTGTTGTGTACGATCGTCTTGTAAACCTTGGGTTTGTGAAAGTCGCTATATAAGATTATATGATATTGATTGATATTGATATCATTTATTTATCTACCTGTGACATACAACTCCAAATCATAAAAAGATGGGACAGCATGATAAATTGCAGATATAAACCTGAGATATTTCATTTTGTTTTCTACTCAAGTTGATCTCATTTGTTTATTATCATCCATTCATACATTTTAAGCCTGCAATACTTGCAACAAAATACATTACACAAAAACATGTTCAAGAAGAGAAAAAATGTAACTGGAAAAGGTGTGTTTTAAGACCGTTTTTGAATTCAGGTAGAGAAGTGGCAGAGCGCAGAGAAAATGCTAAAGAGTTCATAATAAAAGGGACAGCAACATTGAACGATCTGAGGCTACGGGATGGAGTATACATTTTTAGAAGATCCGAGATGTAAACAGGACCCAGGCCATGCAGTGCCTTGAAAATAAAGAGAATGATCTTGTAACGGATATGCATGGTGATCCGCAGCCAATTAAGTCGCTTTAAAACAGGGGTGATGTGTCACCAGTTAGAATCCTGGCAGTAGAATTGTGTACAATTTGAAGGTATTGTAGTGACTTTGATGGTAGCCCATATAGTAATGAGTTGCAGTAGTCCAGTCGAGAGGTTACAAAGGCATGAACCAGTGTCTACTAATAATGGATAGTAGGGGCAGATACAAGAGATGTTACGAAGGTAAAAAAAAGTCAGAGTTAGCCAGAGATTTGATATGCGGTTTAAAACAGAGTACCGGGTCAAACAAAACGCTGAGTTTTAGATCATTTATGGAGAGTGTGGAATCGGACAAACTGGAGACAACAGTTTGAATTTCACAATGCATTCGGTCAGGCTGCATGGTGGAAAGGGATCAGAAGGCATAATATTGAGATACACCTGGGTGTCATCAGCAAACAATAAAATTTTAGATTGAAACTATGAAGGATATTGCCAAGAATGTTGATAATAAAGAGAAGAGGACCGAGGACAGAACCCTGAGGGACACAATAACGGAACAGTAATGGAAACATGTTCACCAATCGATATGAACTGGTGCCTATCGGTCAGGTATGAGTGGAACCAGGAAAGTACGGACCCCACAATATTAATCTGAGAGAATGCTATGGTTCACCGTGTCAAAAGCAGCAGTGAGATCGAGGAGTAGCAAAAATCAGAGCTCGACCTGAATCAGCAGCTAATAGCAAATCATAGACTACGCATAACAGAGCAGACTCAGTGCTATACTTAGAACGGAAACCAGATTGAATTTTTTTTAATAGGTCATTTGAGGACATAAATTCCAGAAGCTGAGCACATACCACTTTTGACACGTACGCAAATTAGAAATCAGCCAAAAGTTGCTCAAGACGGAAAGTGACATTTACCAGATGACAGGTGAATGACAGATGACAGATAAATGGTTGTCACCAGAATAAGAAAATCTTTGCACAGAGTAGATGATGCCAACAGTTCCGACGACGGTTGGCAAAGAAGCTGGTTCACAACTGAGAACAGAGATTTAGGTTTGTGTCCCGCATTCTCAAGAACATCCACATAATAAGATGAACGTACAGTGGTTTGTGCCGTTTTATAAGTGGAGACGTGGTTAAGTATGCTAAACGGTGGACCCGGAGTCCAGATTTCCTGGACAACCGCTCAAGCCACCTACCAACAGTTTTCATACTGCGTGGAGCTGGAGTAAACCAGGGAGACTTATGGGATGAGGGCACTGACCTAGTTTTGACTGGTGCCAGGGTGTCAAGACTATTTCTTATGTATAGTTGTATAATATTATAGAATTCAACAGCATTGTCAGCAGATTGTAAAGCATAGAAGGTATTGAGGTTAGAATCGTCAAGAAGGGTAGACAGCGAAATGGGATTAACAGAAAAACAGTCGGTTTTAGGACGAGATTTAGGCATGAGCAGCAAGAACTCAGCCTTAATTATATCATGATCAGATACGGCTATAGAGTGCCCAGATAAAGATCCAATGATCCCAGAGGTTGAACAGATTAAATCAAGAGTTTGTTGGGAAGTCAAAGCAGATGAGAAGAGACAAAAGTTCAGAGGCAGTTGGAGTCCCGGAGTCCCAGGTAAATGCTGGGGAAAGTGAACTGACAAAGACCAGAATCTAACCGAATTCAGAGAGAAACTCAGGTATAGAGCTCTTCGGGGGACAATACACCAACAAAAAAATTAATGAGCTACATCCATGTGCTTTAAGTACCATGAGTTCAAAGGTAGAGACCTTCTGTAAGTTGCATATATTTCAGTGCTGAAAATCACTGCAAGCCCACCTGCCCTGCAATTTGCAAGGTATTTATAATTAGGTGGAGTAGCAGCATTTAGATTAAAAAACTCTTTCGGCACTTTCCAGGTTTCAGGTAGAAACAGAAGTTCCAAGTGATGTTGTCCAATGAGGTCATTCACTAGCGTAGCTTTGTAGGAGAGTGATCGGATGTTCAGCAGCTCTAGACTGGACTGACGATGTGTAGATGACGACGATGATACAGTCTGTTGTAGACTGGAGGAACTAGGAGCCACCAGTAGAACACCGTTGTTCACACCATGATGTACTCTCCCAAAGCGATTCCTATGCTTCCAAGCAGTGATCCATACAGCAGGATGACTAACGCCTGGCATAGATGAAGAGTAAAAGCGATGTTTGCGACCACAATGTATGTAACGTTGGTGTCGAGCAATTCCAAGGGAGCAGCAGTGGCTGTAAACAGGAACAGCAAGTCGGTAAAACGTGCTAAGCTGAAGGTCAGAAGTAGTATAAACAAACAGTTGGTTAGAGCATTGACTGCCAACCAATCCATCCAATAAAGGAGCAGATTTCAGATAGACAATTAAATAGGCCAATATAGGCAGCCCAAAAAACCGCATAGCCGTCAGCACACCAGTTTGATACCGTAACGCTAAAAACCAAAACCCTACCAGACAAACAAGCGGCTTTCACAACTGAAAGAAAGCTGATAGCCTAAAGAAAGAGAATAAAAGGAAATTGGTTGGTTCATACCAGCTGGTTCGCAGTGAAGAAGTGGCAGCCGATAAAATGAGCAACCCTAGCGAGCAAGCCGGCAACAGCATCAAATCGCCAGCAGAGGCAAAGCAAACACAGAAACAAAATAGCAGAAAAAGAAAGAAAGAAGAAATCCAGCGAGAAGCAGCAGCAAAACAAAGCACACAGCATAACTCTCAAACGGAACCGGAAATTTTACACCCTCTTGTAGCAAGACCCAGTGTCTAATCAGATCACACCTGTAATCATTTACAGATCTGCTGAAGACAAAATTGCATGATAAGTTTTGCAGGAATATTACATTTATATCTCTGTGCTTTATTTTTTGTCAATGTGTGCAAGTGTGTGCTATAATCTCAAATGTCCATCGCTAATTAGCTTAAAGATGTCCTCTGTCATGGGGATATAGGTCTTCTTGTGCTCGTCCAGAAAATACATGGAGTCCTGAATGGTTTTTGGGTCGAATCCCTCTTCAGCCAGCTTTTTCTTGGTCTGTTTATAAGTGCTGGTAATGTCTAGTGCCTCCTGCAGCAGAACAGGGAAAAGCAGTGTTATTGTGGATCACATCTATATGAATTAAAAGTTGTATTTACATTTGTGAATCAGTAAAGCATGTACAACTTGTTAATTAGTGTTAATTAAATAGTGACAGTGTGCTAGTCAATGCTTAAAGAACTAGTGGTGTTAACAAGCAATTAAGCCTCATTAAGAACCCCAGCCCTTTCAAAATAGCTCAATCAATCAGAAAAATTGATGGTACAGAATCAACACGGGATGATATGTTGAGGGTGCTCAAGTTGGTGGAAATATTGAATGAAACCTCACTGGCTCAGCACTCTCTTGGCTCATGCCCTACCTTTCTTTTCCAATTCAGTCCTTTTTCAATCATTTAAATTCTTTCTCTTGGGCACATCATTTGTTGCCATGGTCTTAGCATCATGCTGACTCAGATCTATGTAACCAACAAAGCTAGATTTGGGCATGCCCTCAAAATTGTTAATAGACTACATTTATGAGCTAAATAATTGGATACGATTGAACTTTTTCAAACTAAAAATACAGTCAAACCTGCAAGCAGGGAAGTGAGTACCAAAACCTGTACTAAAAGTCTGCCCAGCTTCTTTCTTAATACCATAAACCCATCTTCTATACTCTGTAACTTGAGTAATCTTGTATTTCAGTCTTACTCTCAATATTTAAACGATAGTTTTCCGCCACAATGCATCCTGAGTTTGGCAGATGCTGAAACACCCATTCATGTCTTCATTACCACCCACTTATATTATTGTACTGTGAGGCAGCGGTGCGACCCACCGAACCACCGTATCTTTTCGGTACTGCGTACAATCAAGAAATCCTTTAGTGAAACACACTAACACTAATCTTTAAGTGGACCTGCACAACAGTGAATCTAATCACATTACTCCTGTACCTAAAGAGCATCACTCATTACTCATTGCATGTCATACTCAGTTTAAGGTGCGTCTGTTCACCATCAAGGCCCTTTATCTTCTTGGACCCAAGTAATACCACTGCTACACTCCCTTGTCCCTTCCAGTCAGTTGGACCTGGCCAGTTGTCTGTAGCTAGATGTAGAGTAAGCACTAGGGTTGTTCACATGATGTTATTACACATAATCCTGTTGACTGTAAGGTCTCTCCTCTATTTTTTTTATATTGTGTTTAGCTTGTTCTACGTACTTTACATTCTGACTTGCTTTTACATTTAGTCATTTAAAAGAATCATAACAGCAATTGTGTTAGGGTTTTGTCCAAGGACCCAACAGTAGCAGCTTGGCAGAGGTGAGATCTGAAGCCTCCCATGTATGGGAGATGTTGAAGGCACTACCTGGATCCTGATGAAGCGTGGTCTGGCGTAGGTGGGAAGGACGTTCACCACATGTTTATACACCGAGGAAGCGTCAAAGTTTTGCCCCTCCTTTAGCTTAATAGAGGCCATCCCAATCCTGCCCTCATGACCTGGAACAGACTTGGATCTCACTGAAGCGCCCATTCACTCATACCATAACTAACTCCCTTACAGCATTATTAAAAGCTCAATAAACTTCACAAGACAGCATATTACATGTGCTCAAATCAAGTCATGTAAATAAATGACACCATTTAAAGAGACATGGCTTTATAAGAACTTGTTCGTTTGGTACCTGGAATTTGGACCCCGTAGACATTGGCCTCCTCAATACAATCCGCCATGATCAGGATATCAGCTACTTCAGTGGTAGCAACGTTCTCACCCTTCCACCTAAAATACAGTTGCAACAAATCTTACACTGAACTTTTATACCGTCTAAATTTGTCCAAATTTGTCTCAAGAA